>CM019043.1:20572749-20623451 GCA_009664405.1 Drosophila bifasciata
CCATGCAACCCGCCAGCCGCCAAGAAGACCAGTCAGACTGACCGCGCTAGTGATCCTTCTGGCCCCTGGGACAACCACCGCGACGGCAACAATGATGAAAGTAAGAGACTACTCCAGCGCCCACCACATCCCTATCATCATCGATGGCGACGTAGTCCTATGGGAAAAGTACGGCTATCACACAACACACCACCAACCTCCTACCTCCTACGCGGCCTCGCCGAGCAAGCCACCGATTTACCACCACTGACAGAGCAGCCCCCATCTTTACAGAGTAGCCCCACTCTGGAGATACACCACCGTGACGCTGCCAGTCTCAACATCTTGGGCAGCGCCCTTAAAGTCATTGCCGGACGCCAGATTTCGAGGATTGGGAACAGCTACGTTTCAAACAGGGGCCAATTGATAGAGTCAGAGGCCAAGCAGATCCAGCTTAATTCAAGGATGCAGAACCGTCTTAACGAGCTGACCGAATATAGGAACAACCTGGTCAGATCCGGGATACCGGAATGGATGCAGCTGGACGAAACCATCTTGGCAACAAATGGATCATCATCAACGACCTGCAAAATCTCATCTTAGGCCTAACTCTGGCCAAAATCAGCATCATCATCATCCCCACTCTACTGGACGGCGCAGATATTCAGGGTTTAACGACCAGCGACTTACTAATCTCATTTGGTAGAACTACTGGCGGTATCAAGGTCAGTGTTTTTCAAAACTGCGACCCTACCTACGTTTCTAATTGAAATTCCCAAAACCCACATATATCTGCAAAAGATGACGATATTCCCGGTCCAACACCAACACACAATCTTGGACCTCGGCATGCGGGGAACACAGTGGCCGACTGCGGCGGACGGATCCCAGCATCACGGGGTGCGAGACAACCATCGGCGCTACTACTTGCAAGGAACACCTAAAGTCACCGTTTCCAAACAACGGGTGGCTGGAACGATCGCCCACTGCGGCATCCTAACATGCACCAGGCACCGCCGTCACACCCGTGGATCATGGAACGCTAATCATCAATGCCTCTTAACATGACAGTCATGATAAGACGGGCGACACCCAACAACCGGTGGCACATACCTCGTCACATAGCGGCGGCCGGGTCTCTCTGAACGGACCTGGTATGTCAACCAGCTGGGCGCCTCAAGAAAAAGGCGGCGCGTCCCCGCTATGGCGAAGCTTTGGGCCATCACAGGCCATGAGGAGAAGTTGAGTGCCGCCTTCCTACGGAACTCAGCTTGGGTAAACTGTAACGAACCCTGGGACCAGGCCCGTTACATTCATATATACATATTCATATTCATAGCACCAAGGCTACTTTTTCATATATATAATCTATACACCAACAACACAAAACACCATATACACCTGACTCTTCTGTAAATTTCCAAATTATCGCGCCGATCGATTTCTTCGAAATCGACACATGCGCCCCAGTTTCCCCGAATTCAAAACTACACTCAAGTCATTTCCCGGTGCAACTGAGTCAAAGGCCAAAAGGGCCAAAATCCACACTCAGCTTCATTTCCCGGTGCAGCCGAGGCAATGACCGTGTCAGTGCAAGCAAGTGGAGAACTCACACCACTTCCGTAGCCACAAACTTGCGGACTCAGGCCATCGAGATCGGCCTTAATACAGCCTGAGCCCTCGATCAATCGGGGCAGTCCATCGCCGACCACCAAACGGCAGTACATCGCCGCGGCTACCAACACCACGCCTCAGTAAGAAAACACGCAAGAACCACGCGACTCTGGTACTCATTTGAGCTTTTGAGGTGGCTCAGAGGGGGCCTAGCTGAGGCCACCGGACGGGCGCAGGTTGCGAGGATAGCGAACGGCCTACTGCAGGTTAGCTGGTGAATAAGCGGGCATCCCAAAAGAAATTCCAACTCCAGTTGAGTCGCGAGGGGAGAGTACCGAAAATAAAGCAGTCCGGACAGCCAGCGGGTGTTCGCGACGCAGAAACACTGACGATGCGCTTGTGGTGCTGCCTCTTAAGTAGCTCACACACTTCCCGTCCCTACACACTACCTACCCATATCCCAACCCCCACACTCACCTCACAAGGGCCGGACTAAGTGTGTCAAACGGACCGTGCCGAGAGTCAGCCTGGCTGGGGCCCGGTATAAAAACTAGCCCAGTCGTTAACGGTGTGCTCGGGACTTGGCTGCCCCTGTTCTAAGTATGCCTTATCCGGGCAACATGAATCTCTGCCCGGACGGACCTTTCCCTTCTTTTGCATCTCGTGGGATCAGATGGAAGATTTAAACATAACAAAAACAAAACTGAGCTTGGCGCTCCCCAAAGCCGCCAACCGGGAGAAATCCCTCACAGGGAAAGGCAGCGGCCCAAAGGCTCGGCCCAACCCGCCACACAGCAGGCAAATCCCTGCTCAGCGACGAGCGCTGGGGCGAAGGCAAAGGGGTCCCATCCCAGTTCTGGGGTGGGTGGCGAATTGGCCCCAAAACCAACACCTTGGCAGAACAGCAATGCATTCCTGCGGCTGCTCTGCCTGCTGGTATAGGTGGCAGGGGTCGAGTCCCCCCATCGACCAGTGCTCAAGCCCAAAAAATATACCTATGCCGAAAGACGGAGTGCTGGCAAGCATCCTCCGTGGTAGGCAGAGCGCCCGATGACGTCCAGCCCATCGGACCAGTGGCTAAAAAAGGTTGAGTGGGCTTCTAGGGGTGCTCCCCAACTTCGGCAAAGAAGCGCCGAAGGAGGCCCCCAACCAAGAGGCAGCGCCTGCAGGAGACACCGCCCGCTCTGAAGCGCTCCAGAGTGCTGCCGAATATCATTCGCGCAGATTTGCCAAGGAGGAGGACGCTGGTCGGCGTCCTTGACAAAGGCAGTGCGGATGAGGATCTCCCGGAACCAGTGGAAGTGGGTGGGTGGAACTGGCCGACCGCTGCTTCTGAGCTGCTGGATTCCGAGCCCGGCCCCCCACCTGTCTGCAAAAGACATGGGATGGTATCAGGCACCATCAAAATCATCGCCTGAAGACGCGCGATCCGTCCAGCTTTATAAAGCAACGGTCGCACAAGTCGGAGAGGTCTACCCAGGGCGAAGCTGGTCGCTGTAGACTGGAGCGAGGTGCCCAGTAGACCCAGGGCCAGAGGTGGGTGCCTGCCTCCTTCAAGGAACCAGACCGCATCCTCGCAAGATGTTGCAGCGATGCAACCCACTCCTTCCGTCCTCGGACTGGAAGGTAGTGAAGGTGGAAAGGACGACAGGCCCCACGAACCAAGCGGTGGTCGTCCTCAACAAGGGAGTCGCTGGCCCCGATTGAGAGGCAGCTAAAGGAGAGCTGAACTTCGGCTTCAGCTCAGTCACCATAAAGGTGTATAAGTCGGATGCAGCGGCCGAGGCGCGTCCTGTCGACAACCCAGTCGAGCAGGAAGCTGCCTCGGAGATCGAAGCACCCGACTGCGAGCTGGACCCGGAGCTGGACGGCTACTCCGGACGACACCATGCTTATGCATGATTTTGAGGCCATGTGTCGGAGAGGACGACGACATCGTCGACGATACTGACGCCGACATTACAGTGGTGGAGAAACCTGATGATGTCCCTTCGGGTACTACAAATCAATCTCCACCACTGTAAAGCAGCAGCAGCTGCCCCAATATTCGCTTGGATGAGAGCGGAGCTGATGTAGTCCCAATCCAGGAGCCTTGGGTGGTTGGTGACAAGGTCTGTGGATTAGCGACGAAGGAGTACAAGCTTTAATCGCTGCTCAAAACGAAGGTAAATTCGCACCTGTATTCTTGAAAGCACCTTAACATCTTTCTGCTCCATAACTATAGCAACGGCGACAACACGGCAGTTAGCCTAGAACTGCAAGGAAGACAGCTGAGGTTGGTGTCGTCCCACATGGCGCACGAGGAAAGGATCCTCCAGGAGAACTTATACGCGCGCTAACCAGCGAAAAGCGAAAGTTCGGACATAGGCCTTTTTAATAGGCTGCGATGCCAAACGCTCACCACACACAATGGGAGAGCCTCGGACACAAATGCGAGGGGGTGAGTCACTATTTAGCTTTATCCTTGACTCTAATATGGTTTATTTGTAATCGGGGTAACGACCCCACATTCATTATAAAAACCGACAGGAGGTCATTGACCTCACCCTAGTGTCTCACGCAATGTCAGACTTAATCGAGAGCTGGAAAGTCCTAGAGGACCATTCTTTTTCTCTGACCACAGGTACATCGAGACAATCATGAGGCTCGAGTGCCCAAAACCAATTGATTTCATAAATCCCAGGACAGCCAACTGGGATAGATATATTAAAAATGGAGGAATTGCTCCCCATCACGGCACCACGGTGCCCGGACACTCAAGATGACTTAAATCGTCTAGTGGACACATTCACGGAAGCATGCACAAGTCATTTAAGGCAGCATGCCCCGCACCAAAACCGAGGGGGAAAAAGAAACCCCCATGGTGGTCAAAACAAATAGATATCCTACGTAAGAGTAGCAGGGCTCTTTTCAACAGAGCCAAAAGCGCCAACGAGGAGGAACACTGGGAAGACTACAAGCACAGTCTAGCCCCTCTACAAAAAAGAAACAAGAAAGGCAAAAAAAAAGAGCCTCGTGGCAAAAATTTTGCACAGAAATAGAGTGAAAACATCGGAGGCAGCAAAGGCTGCGTAAGATCCCTCAAAAACTACCACCTCGGTGGGATACCTTAAGCGTAACGATGGTACGTGGATTCAGCTCCAGTGAGGAGTCCCCACACATCTTACTAGACACTCACTTCCCCGGATGTACAACCATTGAGCCGACCCATTCAGCTATAGTGGGCTCGGTCACCTCGATGGCACACATCCTCTCGAAACGGAACATCAGCTGGGCAGTAAACAGCTTCAACCCGTTTAAATCACCAGGTCTCCGACATGATTATCCCTGCCCAACTACAAAAGGCAGGAAACATGGCAACCAACTGGTTTTCAAAGTATATTTTCCAAGATACTCATAGTAGGGAAAATTCTGACGCATGGCTTAAGGCAAAAAGATTGTCTTTATTCCCAAAGCAGGAAAAAGCCTCGCTCTCCACCACAAAGGACTTCAGACCAATCAGTCTGTCGTCCTTTCTCCTCAAGACATTTGAGAGACTAGTCGGGCTACATCTAAGGACTACGATAAATCCAAAGATGATGTCAGACTCACAACATGCCTACAGGAAAGGAAAATCCACAGAAACGGCACTTCACGAGGTAATCACCTCGGTGGAAAAATCCCCTTTATTCAAAGGAATATTCCTTATTGCCTTTCTCGATATCGAGGAGCCTTCAACAATGTCATACCAAGAGCCATCACGGAAGGTTTGACGAGCCTGGGTGGACGATCACTCTGGCGACGCTCATCGATCAATTGCTAATATGCAGGACGGTGACGTCGTCGATGGGGTCGTCCACTCAGTCAAGGTATGTCAACAGAGGCACACCGCAAGGTGGGTTCTGTCTCCCCTTCTATGGAACATAGCAGCCAACAAGATTCTGTGTGACCTGGATGTGGGGTTGTAAAGTGGTGGCGAATGACGTTGCTACATAATATTTCGAAAATTCCTCAAACACTTTGCGACCTAATGTTCGCAAAACCCGTGAAACTGTCAGACTGGACAAAAATCGCGCGGTTGGGGGAGTAAATCCTCAAAAACGGAACTTGTATTTTTTTTCGTAAATACAAGATTCCCCTTAACCCTCCAATGCTTAGCGAATGCAGGCTATCCTTCAGCGATAGTAAAGTAGTTACCCGGGGTTGGTAATCGATAGTAAGCTCAACTGAACCAAAACATCAAAGAAAAGAGTGAAGAAGGCTACGATAGCTCTCACACCTGCAAGAAAGCCATTGGTCTAAGGTGGGGCATTAACCCAAGTATAGTCCAATGGATATATCTAGCAAATAGTTAGACCAATACTACTCTACGGAGTCACGGTGTGGTGGCCGGCCCTATCAAAAAGTCCATCACCAAAATGCTCGGCAAGGGCCAAAGAACTGCCGCACTCTGCATCAGTGGAGCACTTCTGCACCACTCCGAATGATGCTCTAAACGCTGTCCTGTGCCTCCAGAGTCCTGACCTCGCAGGTAAAGGCTCAGGCACTCATGGCAGCGATTCGTCTTAGAGACTCCGACCAATGGGTACCAAGCAAATATGGGACACTCATCCATTCTAAACAACAACAATAACGTCCCAACAAAAACGGACTACTGCATTCCGATGGAGTTTACTGAAACTCCTTTTGAAAATAGATATCCCCACCGTGATAGCTTGGTTTTGAGGGAACTCCTGGTCCTGGTGGAGCCATTCAAATCTTCACGGATGGCTCCAAAATGGACAACAAAAGTAGGAGGAGGTATCTACTCCGAGCAACTAAACATAAAAGCATTCCTTCAGGCTTTCCGGATCACTGCAGTGTCTTCCAAGCGGAAGTCACAGCGATCTGGGAAGCTCTGATTTGCATCCAAACAGTTGCCTTTTCGGCAACCCACATAAACATCTACAGTGATAGCCAAGCTGCGATCAAATCACTTAATGCGATAACATCAAACTCCACACCGTAGCAAAATACCCGCAAATCTCTTCACGAGATGGCCCAGCAGTTGCTATTAGCCTGATATGGGTCCCGGTCACCAGGACATTGAAGGTAACTGCACAGCAGATGAACGGGCCAGAGCTGGCACTACCACCTCATTTCTCCACGACAAAGAGGATACATGTATGCCTATGGGCCACCTGCAAGCTCATCATAAAAAGAGCACCATGCGACTAGACGACAGTCGGTAAAACACACCACGATGTCGCATCACGCGACAAACGTGGCCCACTATAAAACAAGAAGGCGCACCACCGAGCTCTGCAAGCTAAGCAGAAAAAAGGTGCAGCACGGTCATTCGATCCCTCACGGGGACACTGGCTAATAGGAACCCATGCCAGAAGGATGGGAGCCCCATACAATGATTACTGCCAAACTGTAGAGATGAGGAAGAGGAGGAGACAGTGGAACACCTGTTCTGCTCCTGCCCGGCTCTCAGTAGAAGAAGGGAACACTTGGGCTCGCCCTTTTTCACAGACATATCACTGATGTCCAACATGTGTCCCAGAAAGATAGCGAATTTTATTGGCGCGGCTGGATGGGATAATTGCTGACAGGATGTCTCTCACAGCGGAGGGGAAGAATGATTCAATGGTACTACAACGGGCCGAAGCTGCGGCCTATGTGTGTCGGGCTCATGACGGCCCGACAGCCGATACTACCTAACCCTAACCTAACCTACCACGCGACACTATCAATATAAAAACCCATATATATATAAACGAGAATAAAGACAAATCATAAACATCAAAAGCTCAACAAAAGTGTCGTCATTTCTTCGCCGAGCGCGAACACAACTCAGGTGACCCAGAACCATATTACCGCACACACCAAAAACTCAGGTGTCAGCGTTTTCCTTTCATCGCCAAGCGCGATTACCAAACTACCTACACGGTAACCAGACTCTACGCCCGCTCCACTTTCGGTCTCACGGCCAAGCCCTACCGTAAAGTTCCAATACTACAAAATTTCTTGTAGAGAACCCTGGGCAGACTGAGCTTACCTTCGTCTGAAATAGGTATCATTACAAAGTGGCGCCCGAGCAGGGACTTTACGGAAACTTTACGGAGATTTCAAAGCCAACTTTCTGGCAACTTTAAGGAAACTTAAAGAGAAAACCTTAACACGGGCTACGTCGATTAAAGACCCAATGGCCACCGAGAAAGAATAGTAGAGCTAACCACAGAACACAAGTCCGGTACAAAACCAAATTCGCGCACCCACCCCGAATCCAGTCGCGAGTGCCACCGGGAAAGTAAAACGCAGTGACCAAGTGCTAAAACAGTGAAAAGTGCCCCAAAACAACACCGAGGAAAACTCAGTCCAATCACCATGGAAGCCTACGAAGACGACGCGAGCATTGATTTCACACCAGCGAGCGAATCGCCAACCAGGCGTCAGCATCGGCTGGATCTACAAGCGCCGCCGAGACGAGCTGGAGGCCTTCGCCAAGGAATTAGAATTTGACACCGAAGGAACTGTTGAAGAGTTGCGCAAGAACTTTGCCATACTAGTCGCCGGACCACTCCTGCCGGGTGCCTGGACTCGCTTGGCAGAACTCGAGAGACAATACGCAAAACCAGCAGGACGCTCCAAGTCCCCGCTGCCCACTACCCAGGACCAGCAGGCACCGGAAGATGGGACCCCCAAAGCCAGCTTGCATGTCCCCGCCGCCACAGAGCCCACGCCCCGACCACCAATGGTCCCAGCCGCCGATCTTCCAAGGCCGCCCACTACGGAAACCTCCCGCTCGCCCACACAGAGAATTGGGCCAGCAATAGACGCCCCATAAGCGGGCCCGACTATAACCACGTCGCACGCACAGCAGAACGCATCCGCGGATGGGGCATCCAGTTCAACGGAGAAGATGACCCAATATCGTTTCTGAACTACTCGAGGAACGCGCACGCGCCTATGGAGTGGACACCAACCAACTGCCCTCGGGCATGGCCGATCTACTCACCAACCGAGCAAATCGCTGGTACCGTACCAGTCAACTACAGGGCAGTTCCTGGGTACATTTCCGCCAGGAGTTTTTGACATCTTTTCTGCGGCCAAGGTATTTCGAACAATTGGACGACCAGATCCGAGGCCGCAAGCAAGCGGTGGGAGAACCATTCAAAGACTATCTCATCGAGATACGGCTACTCATGCACCATGCCGAATACGACCTAGACACGGAGCTTTACCGGATCTACGACAACGCCCTGCCAGGACTCCAGCTATACGAGCGACGAGACGAATTGAAAACTTGTCACAGCTAACCCGATTAGCGGCAGAGTACGAGCTTATTCACGAGAGGAACGCGCAACGGCCCCCGCACCCATGCGAAGCCCACCAAGAGACACCAGGCCGGCAAGGCATCCACACCGCAGAGAGTGACGCCTACCGAACACCCTTTCGACCCCTATTGGGATTCAGCAGACACACCGCGCAGACAGTCATCGAATCAAAAATAGTACAACGAACCAAGACGTCGCCCATCGAATGATTACCACTCCCCATTGCCAACCCACGCGCAGCCTGTCGCCGATGTGGTCAAGCTGGACACGGCGCCTACGACTGCACCAACGCTTCGATCCTATTCTGCTAGGAATGTGGAAAGCGCGGCACTCGAACCGTCAACTGCTGCCGCCGAGCCACGTCGGCGGACCCGCGACTAAGCAACACCCTACACGTGAACGACGGCCGAATAGTGGCGATAGTGACAATAGGAGGTGTGACGCCCAGCACCACCACACAAAAACGCCGGCGCCACATTGATACATAAATAACCACCTACCTAGAACCTAAGATAAAAAATGAAGTTCCTAATTTTTCATATATATATAACTAGAAACTAAGATAACCAGACAAAACATGAAGTTCCTTATATTAATAAATACCAATACATATAACAAATCAAGAAATATCGATAACGTTCAAATTTAAACAAAACGCCCGCTGGATCAAACCCCAGTGTGACCCACGATCACCAACCCTGGGTCACACTAACAGCTGGACAAAACGCGTTATGGCAAACCGAGAACGCGTTAGGCCCATATGGGGGCCACCAACAGCTGACCACCAGCAATAAAAGGAGGAGCTACAAGATCGAATCGGGGCATCCAACTCGGAAAGCCCTGGCGTAACAAACGTACAATTTTTGACAGCGGAACTTGGGATCCAGGTAACATTAACCTCTCCACCTCGTTCTGCTGAATACTTTTCTTCCCTCCAGAGTGTGTTTAAACCTCTAAATCTTCCGAATCCTCCCCAGAGTGTGTTTAAACCTCTGAATCCCCCGAATCCACCCCAGAGTGTGTTCAAACCTCTGAATCCTCTCCAGAGTGTGTTTAAACCTCTGAATCCTCTCCAGAGTGTCTTTCAAACCTCTGAATCTTCCGAATCCTCGCCAGAGTGTGTTCAAACCTCTGAATCCTCACAGAGTGTGTTTTAGCACCTGAATCCTCTCCAGAGTGTGTCCAAACTCTGAATTCCGAATCCTCCCCAGAGTGTGTTCAAACCTCTGAATCCTATCCAGAGTGTGTTTAAACCTCTGAACCTCCAGAGTAAAAGCCCAAACCTCTGAATCCTCTCCAGAGTGTGTCCAAACCTCTGAATCCTTCCAGAGTGTGTTCAAACCTCTGAATCCTCTCCAGAGTGTGTCCAAACTGAATCCTCTCCAGAGTGTGTCCAAACCTCTGAACCCTCCTCCCACGGAGTGTGCTTCAACCTCCGCACCGATCTTCTCAACGGGTGTGTTCAAACCTCCGCACCAAACTTCGACTCGAGTGTGTTTAAAGCCCCGCAACGATCTTCTCCTCGAGTGTGTTCAAACCTCCGCACCAAACTTCGACTCACGAGGTTTTAAACCTCCGCAACGATCTTTCTCCCTCGGAGTGTGTTTTAAACCTCCGCACCGGATCCACCCTCTCGGAGTGTGTTTAAACCTCCGCAACGATCTTCTCCTCGGAGTGTGTTCAAACCTCCGCACCAAACTTCGACTCGGAGTGTGCTTAAACCCTCCGCAACGACCTTCCCCGGAGGTGTGTTTAAACACCACGCACCGATCTTCTCTCGGAGTGTGTTCAAACCTCCGCACCAATCTTTGACTCGGAGTGTGTTTACAAGCCTCCGCAACGATCCTCCTCGGAGTGTGTTCAAACCTCCGCACCAAACTTCGACTCGGGAGTGTGTTCAAAACCACCCAAACTTCGACTCGGAGTGTGTTCAACCCTCCGCACCCACCTTCTCTCACGAGTGTGTTTAAACCTCCGCACCAAACTTCGACTCGGGGTGTGTTCAAACCTCGGCATCCCTGATCTCACCCGAACCACCAGGGTCCACCCGCGACGACAGACCTACCGCAGCACGTCACCAAACAGCCACGTGCGGCCGAGTAGCCAATTCTGAGGGAAGATCCCGAAGGAAGACGAGTGATCCCGATCCCACCTATAAACGGACTCTGTATTAATAAGAACAATAAAACAATCCCTTCTTACTGTAAACCTAGCCATGCCTCTTTTTCTTGAACAAGGGAATCTCTTTCCAGCTACCACAGCCAGAAATCCTACAAATTTCTGTGAACCCGGCGCGTCGAGCATACCCCGGCCGAAGCGACGTCACAGAGGACAAACAACGGAGGCCACCATCGACACCGGGGCGTCCCGAAGTTTCGTCAGCGACAACCTGGCCCGACAACTAAACAACAACCCAACCTGCAAGAGATGAATGCGTCCGCATACGCCTGGCTGACGGCTCAGTCAGAGAGATCACACAAGTTCTACTGGCGCACATCAAGCTGGATCAACGAGAGGTTCAAATCCCCGGCCTGGTCCTACCAAACATGCTGGAGCAAGTTATAGTCGGCATGGACTTCCTATGTGCTATCGAAACGACGATCCAATGCGGCACCACGCTGCTAAAGCTACAAGATCGCCACCTCACGCCAACGCCACCGTCAGTTCAAAACCAATCACGTACAAATCCACAACCTCAGCAACAAGAAATCTAGGTCAACCACCGCGAATACACGTCCCCGACCTACACAAAATATACGGCACCCAATACCGCAACGAAGAACACGACCCCGAAACCAACCACAGCGAACACTTTTCACCGACCTACCGCAAAGAAGACGGCACCCAATAATGCAAACGAAGAATACGACACCGAAACCAACCACAGCGGAAAGCGAAGAACCGGCCCACAACGGAAAACACGAATCCGAAGCAAGCACCGGTAAACTGCAACCAAGCAAAGGGGAAAACGAATCCCACGGCCACTACGGAACACCCGCGTCCTAAGCCAACCACAGGGATCACACATCCCAAACACACCACGAGGATCTCACACATGAGACAAGAATCAACACACTTGAGCCTGGCGCTCGACACAGGAAGCCCAGGAGGAAAACAAACTACGGGGCACACACGCACCCCGAACCCACCACAAGGATCTCACCCACGAGACAAACCCCAACGAACTGGAACCCGCTCGACACAGGAAGCCCAGGTCCAAGTTCAGCCACAGCGCACCCATGCACAATTCCCTCAACGGAGAAGGTCAACCCACGGACACCCTCAAAGACGACCACCAGCCCCGAATAACGACAACGACAACGGCAGCAACAGTGCAACAACCAAACCACGAGGGAAACAGCCACGCAAACCCTTTGCTGAGTCGGGTCCAGCCATCGAACTAAGATCCACGGAATATCTCCACTCGGAACCGAATCTAGCCCGATGACCCCCGAAACACCGACCGCAGCCCTGTCGTACCCACGGCCGACGCCACCCCGATGTTCGCCAACCCACTGGAGTACCTTCCCGCGTACCGACGTGCCCACTAGCGCCATGCACCACGCCATGCCTAACACCACGTCCGAAATCTTCGTCGCCCAAACAAGTCGTTGCTGCGAAAACAGAGTCGTCACTGAGACCCGCCTGGCCATACATCGATCTGGAGACATTACAACCCAGGAATACCGCCAGACCCACAAAGCTACGCCACCTACGGCCAACGCTACCCGATCGTCGCCCACATAAGCGACAGGTAAGATCCCCCAGCGCGTTCGACACAACCATCCTCCCAGAAGACCCAAGCCAGCCAAAGGATCCCGACACCCCCGATCTCACCGAACCCGATCCAGAACTGATCTCCGATCCCCGGCCGCCGGACATAGCGCCACAGATCCAAGAATTTCTGGACACAGAGCTTCCAAAGTTCAATGATCTCCACGGGACCTCCAACATAGCCGAGCACACCATCGTCAGCGAGGAATAATCGACCCATCAAACAGAGGTATTACCCAAATAACCCAGCCATGATGCGGATAATCGACGAGCAAGTCGACCAACTGATCCAAGAAGGTCGAACCCTCACGAAGCCCACACAGCGCCCCCATCGTACTCGTACGAAAAAAGAACGGCAAATGGCGCATGTGCGTGGACTACCGACAACTCAACGCTCACTCTATTCCCGACGCATACCCACTGCCCAGAATCAACTCACATCTTGGAGCGCCTACAGGACGCACGATTCATAACCACCCTGGATCTGAAGAACGGATACTGGCAAATACCCATGGCCAACGGAAGTCGAGAAGCCACCGCCTTCACGGTCCCCGGTACGACCTCTATCAATGGAAAGTGATGCCCCTTCGGATTACATTCTGCACCAGCAACATTCCAACGGGCCCTTGATACTGTGATCGGTGCCGACAATGGAACCCTACGCATTCGCATATTTAGACGACATTGTCGTCGTCGGACGAGACTTCAAGGACCACCTACAACAACCTGGCAATAGTCCTCTCGCCTTCGAAAAGCGAACCTGCGGATAAACGCGAAAAGTGCACATTTTTCCAAAAACCGGATCAAATATCTTGGTCACGTCATCAGCGAAGAAGGTATCCACACGGACCCCGACAAGATTGCTGCCGTCAAAGAACTTAAGCCACCCACGAACCTAAAGGAACTACGTCAGCATCGGAATGGCATCATGGTACCGATGATTCGTTCCAAACTTTGCTACAGTCGTCCAACCAATGTCTCAGCTACTCAAGAAAGGACAAACATGGACATGGACCGCAGATCAACAAGCGGCCTTCGACCAACTTAAGGAACTACTCACGACCGCTCCTGTACTTGCTTTGCCCCGATTTCAACGTCAAGTTCTCACTACAAACCGATGCGAGCAACCTCGGCATAGGCGCCGTACTCACGCAAGAGATCGAAGGAAAGGAGCGCGTCATCGCCTATGTCAGCCGACGCTTGAACCAGGCCGAAGGAAACTACTCCGTCACCGACAAGGAATGCCTAGCCGTCATTTGGGCAATCCGAAAACTACGCTGCTACCTAGATGGATACCGGTTCGACGTTATTACAGACCATCTCGCGCTGAAAAGGCTAAATACTCTGGAAAGCCCCTACGGAAGAATAGCAAGATGGGCGCTCGAACTCCAACAGTATCAGTACGACGTCCACAATAGAGCAGGGAAACAAAACGAGGTTGCCGATGCCCTGTCCCGACAACCCTTGGAGACGCTAGCAAGAATCAAAAGAGGACGCAACATCTTGCCCCTGGCTCACACGAAGGATTCAGCAAAACCAACGAAGAACCCGATAAATACCCCGACTACGTTTTCGAGAATGGAGAACTCTACAGACATCTGGGCCACGGAGCCGACGATCACGACTACGTGTCATGGAAACTTTGCGTCCCGAAAGACCGACGCCAAAGAGTACTCAAGGAATGCCATAACCAGCCCACGGCAGGCCACCTCGGCATTCGGAAAACCATCACACGGATAACACAACGATACTATTGGCCCGGCCTCTATCGCGATGTGCGGAAATACGTACGCAGCTGTTTGAGCTGCCAAAAGTTTAAGGCACTGCAACGCAAGCCCGTGGGTAAGATGCTCACCCGCAGGGCAGAGGAACCTTTCGCCACATTATGCGCCGACTTCATAGGGCCACCCCTGATCAAAACGAGGAACACCATGCTACTGGTATTCTTCGACACCTTCTCAAAATGGGTCAAACTAGTGCCCCTTAAGAAGGCTACCACCGCCACGCTAGAGCTAGCTTTTCGGGAACGCATTCTCAGTCACTTTGGCGTACCAAAACGATTCGTCTGTGACAATGGAACGCAGTTCATCAGCCGCTCGTTCCGCACGTTTATGCAAACGGCCGGCGTGGATCTGCAACACACCGCACCGTATTGCCCCAGGAAAACCCTACGAAACGGGCCAATCGGACAGTGAAGACCATGATTGCAAATTCGTGGAAGACCATCAAAACACATGGGATGAACTCGTACCCGAAATATCACTCGCAATTAACTCCAGTGTCTCGAAACAACTGGATTCAGCCCCGCCTTCCTGCTACACGGAGAGAACCTCGCTTACCTGGAGCATTATACGACGAAGTTACACCAGGGACAGGAAGCCCTCCGGACACAGCCCACACTAAGGCAACTCGACTCAAAGAAGTATTCGCGATAGTGCGGAACAACATTCAGCGGGCGAGTCGATTGTTCTTGACGTCACTACAATCTCCGCCGACGACAATGGCGCCCTACGGTGGGTCAACTAGTACTGATCAGACAACACCACCCTCTTCAACGCAGCCGACGGTTTCGCTGCGAAATTGGCCCCAAAATATGATGGGTCATTCAAAGTCAAGGGATTCGCGTCAACCAATATCGTCAAGTTGCAACACCCCGGAAGTCGGAAACTGAAAGTCGCACATATCAACGACCTGAAAGAGTACCACGGACACTTTGTACAGCGATCCTGCTGAGGAAGCAAACGACACCAGCGACCCCCTGACGACGAAAAACCACCAATAGAAACGCCAAAACACGTCGGAAGGATCCCGCGCGCCCTACGCCCGCAACGCAACGATAACGACAGTGGCCACTTGTAACTCCACCCGGAAGAAAGGGGGTGTAACGAACCCTGGGACCAGGGCCCGTTACATTCATATACATATTCATATTCATAGCACTAAGTTACTTTTTCATATATATATAATCTATACACCAACAACACAAACACCATATACACCTGACTCTGTAAATTTCCAAGTCACATCGCGCCGATCGATTTCTGCGAAATCGACACACGCGCCCCAGTTTCCCCGAATTTCAAAAATCTACACTCAAGTCATTTCCCCGGTGCAACCGAGTCAATGACCAAAGGGTAAAAACTACACTCAGCTCATTTCCCGGTGCAACCGAGGTAATGACCGTGTCAGTGGCACAAGTGGAGAACTCGACACCACTTCCGTAGCCACAAACTTGCGGACTCAGCCATCGAGATCGGCCTTAATAGCCCGAGCCCTCGATCAATCGGGGCAGTCCATCAAGACGACCACCAAACGGTAGTATATCCGCCGCGGCTACCAACACCACGCCTCAGTAAGAAAACACGCAAGAACTACCACGCGACACTAGCAATATAAAACCAAATATATATAAACGAGAATAAAGACAAATCATAAACATCAAAAAGCTCAACAAAGTGTCGTCATTTCTTCGCCGAGCGCGAACACAACTCAGGTGACCCAGAACCATATTACCGCACACACCAAAACTCAGGTGTCAGCGTTTTCCCCCTTTCATCGCCCAGTGCGATTACCAAACTACCTACACGATAGCCAGACTCGACGCCTGCTCCACTTTCGGTCTCACGGCCAAGCCCTGCCCTAAAGTTCCAGCGAACTACAAATTCCTTGTACGGAAAAGATCCTGGCCAGACTGAGCCAGCCACCTCAGCCTGAGATAGGTTTCTCACAAACCTCAGGCATATCGAACGCCTAACAGCCAGTCACGCCAACTCGCACTGGATCACTGTAGGCGTCGCCCTCACTCTGGCGATCAGTGTCTGCTGGTTAGGTTGGCGCCGAAGAACCCGAGAGCTGGCCACAAACACTGCGCACCGCGATGTCGAAGCGGGCACGAACTGCAACAAAGAAACATCCGCCCCAGTCAACCCGACCCAACACCTTTAAAGAGGAAATGGCAACGTGCTGACCAGGCACGCACGCTGCCAAAACGACCTGAAGCACACCAAACAGGAAAATCGCCCGCCTGGCAAGTTCCAATAAAAAAAAAAAAAAAGCTGACCCAGGTTTAGTCCACGATGCCAACAAGTATCCAAAAGCCCTAAACCGAGGTATCGTGGTCAGAAGCCACCAGCAAAAACATCACCCAAGCTAAGACGCCACAAAAAAGGAAGAACAACCAGAAAAGAGAAAAAAGAAAACCCAATGACCAACCAACAAGTGATCCTCATTGACCTCCGACGAGGAGTCACGAGCCACCAGTGGCACCAGCCCCGCCTGGTCAATGCGGACCCGACAGCATTTCCGACAACGACAACTCCAGGGACTCTCGCCACCAAGCTCGGTGGGCCGGAGCGAGACAGCTCCACCTATTCTCCAGAGCACAACGCGGCCACCTGGCCCCTCGAGGAGGACTCGAGGAGCCCACCACCACGGCCCTCCCGATTCACCTGGGAAAACCTGTGGTCCCCACCGCCAGCCTTCAGCCATCGCACCCTACACCAGGGGAATCGACGAAGCAAACCAATTCTGACGACGAAGGGTTACCACCACCGCGGACCCCTTCATACTCCCCACGGTCGTCCTGGACGACGGAACACGCCCACACGGACAGCAACGGATCGGAAGCCACTGGGCCAGGCTCCATCACACCAGCACCCTCGGAGTCCTCCGACGACGAGCCCCAGGCCGAGGAACCAGTGTTCCAACAACGGACAACGAACTACAAAATAGTTCAACGTGAAGACACCCAATGGGGGACCCGGACGAACAAGATCCGATCACTACCGAGGATACCTTCACCATGCCCGACCCGAAGCGACGCCGAAGGGATGCCGCAGACCCTCCACCCAACAACACAGGAGTAACCAAAAGCGGCCACTTGTAAAACCCCACCTGGAAGAAAGGGGTGTAACGAACCCCTTTGACCAAGGGCTCTTTATATTCAGTAGATACATGTAACATTTAAGTAAGCACAAGAAATGCCTAGATGTAAGTTACTTGCTCATATATAATCTATACACAAGAACACAAACACAATACAGCATATTTTGTAAATGCCAAACCAAAACCACGTATACCATACACCTGACAGTCCCACGCGCCGATCGATTCATGCAGAATCGACACACGCGCCACAGTCTCCCTCCCCCTAGTTACACATCAACTCCAAGCAGGTCATTCCTCTGTAATGACCGGAGCCAATGACCACAGCCTAGACTCAGCTCATTTCTCGGTTTTGAGGCAATGATCGTGTCGGTGTGTATAAAACACACAAAAACCTCAAGTTCTACCACGAAATATAAAACCAATGTAAAACAAGAATAAATACAACCAATAAACATCAAAAACTCAACGCAGTCATTATTTCCTCGCCGAGCGCGAACGTAAATAAAGTAAACACAACAACATATTACCGCACACCAAAACTCTGATGTCAGCGCTTTACTCGCCGAGCGCGAACAAGGTAACACAAAGACATATTACCGCATACACCAAAACTCAGGTGTCAACATTTTCCGTTTCATCGCCTGCACGGTAACCAGACTCTACGCCCGCTCCACTTTCGTTCTCACGGCCAAGCCCCTTGTCCCTAAAGTCCCAGCAACATCTACAAAATTTCTTGTAGAGAACCCTCGACAGACTGAGCCTTCCTTAGTCTGAGATAGGTATTTTACTACCATTCCCTTTTAGAATAAAAACTTGACCTTTTAGGGTTTCCGCCCAAATTTGTTTTTGTTCGTCAAAAATCTATGGCTTAGCTAAAATTGGTTGACCAACCAAAAATTACATTTTTTAGAGATTTTAAAGCAGTTCTAAACCAGTGTAAGTAAAATTATTTAAAAACCCGCACAACAATCATATACTTTTTGTATTTACAAGCTTAATACGGGAAGCTGTGAGGAACTTGCTCATGCTGAGGCAGGCTGTCCGACCAGAATTCTTCTACAAGAAATTTGTAAATCACTGGAAACTTTAAGCTGGAGACCGTGAGATCTTATTCTAGGAAGTGTTCGGGTTTTGTGTTGAGTTAAAGGATCGTGTTGCTTTTTGCTCGATTTCACAACCAGGAAGTCGAGGTGCGTGTGGATTGGGAAATCGGTACTTTTGCTGATCTTGCTGACGAGTATTTGGTCTTGGTCCGTTTGCTTATTTCGCAACTGGAAACCGAGTGGGTTACTCTTGACAATTTCGCA
Source organism: Drosophila bifasciata (assembly GCA_009664405.1). Classification (NCBI taxonomy): domain Eukaryota; kingdom Metazoa; phylum Arthropoda; class Insecta; order Diptera; family Drosophilidae; genus Drosophila; species Drosophila bifasciata. The sequence continues at coordinate 20,591,612 of CM019043.1, forward strand.
ATCGAGAAGTCGAGTATTATGTGTGGATGGGAACTCGGTACTTTTGTAGATCTCGGTCAATGCGTTGGATGCAGTTGGTTCTGTCGAGTCTGCAGGTGATCGAGTTGCGAGGGTTCTTATAATTATTCTGGCTTAGTCGAGGGTTACCGCTGTTTCTTATGTTTAGAGTGAATGGGTATCTTATGCACTAAAGAATGTAGCGTGCCATGGTTTCCATGGTTCGTTACAAATCTGAAGCTATAAATTGGTCAGGATTTTTATGAAGTGGCTTATAAAAAGTTCCATTTATCAGCTTTTCAAAATGGCAAAAGTTAAAATCCCAATTTAAGCGTCTAAAAATGGTTTTATTATTTTTCAAAATATTCGCCTTGATAATTAATATTATATACTTTTCATTCGATTAAACCAATTTTTACAGCATTTTTCCAGTCCGAATGAGACACCTCTAAAACATTAATTTTTGAATGCATTAACCGCTCCTTTATTCTTGATGTTAGGGGAACAAGAAGAAGGCATTGGGTGCCAAGTCAGGACTGTATGGCGGATGATCCATCAAATCGAAGTTTTGGTCAGTCAAAAATGCCTTAGTCTGTGCTTTTTCATGATGAGCGATGAGTGAGAGCTCGCATTGGCATGGTGAAGAAGGATACGTGTTCATTTTTCGAATTTCACCGAAAACCTCTGGAAAACAATTGGTTGTATACCAATCAAATTAACTGTTTTACGTTTCTCTAAGGACCTGACCATTAATACCGAAAAACAATCCACTAGTTGCTTCGTGTGCTTCGCGAGCGAACAACTTTTGTAGGATATAGTTCATTTTGATTACCCAAACAGACGATTGAATATATTCAGGATTCTTCACCCGTGTAGATATTATATACACTTTTTTTAAGCACCACGATCGTACTTTTGATCATTTCTTTGCACCAATCGTCACGGGCCTTTTGTTGCCGGATTGTTAAATTATGAGGGATCCAATGGGAACACCCCTTTTTATGCCCAGGTGATCATGGTAAATCTTATTGATCGACGTGATCCTAATGTCCAAGGAAGCCTCTATCTCACGGTATGTGACATGACAATCTTTGTTAATCAAGTTCTTGCACAGCATCGATATTTTTGGCACAACAACTAATTTTGGACAACCTTCACGGAATTCGTCGCTGAGCGTAACATGACCACAAAAACTCCATGTACTCATTTTTTTACAGAGCTAAAGGCGATGCTTGTTCGCCGTGTAATAATTTTAGCTCATCGATGCATTCTTGTCTACTTAATCCACGTCGAAAGTTGTGAAAAATAATCGCACTAAAATTTTCACGGCCACGGCAATTTTTTCTGCCGATGTAAATTTTGTATTTATCGTTAAATAATATCAAAACGTTGTCGTACATTAAAAAGTTGCATGCAGGTTTAGCCCAGAAAACTCAAACTTTTTATGCAAATAACCATTTGGTCCTAATATAGCTAATATAGCAACCCTCGTAGTATTTATATAGTTCCTTCAAGGATATAATTTGTAGCAGTAAAAATACTTTTAACGTACATGGATATATCTTAGTTTATTTATTAAGTAATCAGATTAGAGTACCAGATTTATAATGAATATAATCCTTACAATATGTATTGGCATATACTATAAAAACTTTATATGTTAATGTAAAAGAAACACTGTTTACAAAGTAAACACTGTAAGAATAATTTAAGATTTAAAGGCTTCACGTGTATCTATTTCTAATTAAATAATTAACGAACAAATATACATTCTATAATTGTTTTCTAACCATTTCCGAAAGCAAGGCTGATTCATTATTTGACATAACGGCTCCACTAGAGTCATTATTCCTATATGAAGCACTAGTTGCACGCTGAATTGTTCTGTCTTCATATCGCGTACGTCCCCTGAGATGCCATTGGTCGGTTAAAGGGTGTTATTGGCATTGTTTGGTGAACTTGGTGGTGTGTTATGTGCAGTAATTTTTTTACTAATGAAATCTTGCTCTTTCCAACCGTTTTTTTTGTAAACGTCTCGGAGTTCGTGATGTTGCCACATCGTATACAAAACTTGACTAGCAAACTTTATTACACAAGAAGTATATTTTTCTTTTCGCCTCGATATATTCATAAGTCGGTCTATACCACCTGCATCTAAAAGTGACCGAGAAAAATTCGGGGTTCTTTTTTATGACCTCATTAATTGTAGCTAATACAGCTGTTATTGTATCATCCGATGTGTTTTGGTCATGCTGTACATTTCCAGATGGAAGTTTTTGGACTAAATCACGCATAGCGTATTTTCCAATAAGTTCTTTATTTCGTTGATCAATGGCTAGATTCCGTAGGGCAGTAGCAACTGCACAGACTACGCGATCAACTTCCATCCGAAGGAGCTCAACCAGTATAGGTAGACCTTTTTCTTTTCGCACCGTGGCACGAATATCAATGCTGGGTTGCCAATAACATGCAGATAAATTTTGAATTGCTCCTGCCGCAGCTTCCAGTGTTTCAGGATTCGAACAACTTTGCAATAATGACAAGTAATACTGAACAACTTCAGGTTGCCATAATTGTTCGTAGCCCTTGTTCATCTGGCTATTAGTTGCTGAACTTTTAGAATACTCTGTGGATATGCTATAGTCCTGAAGAGCTTCAGTAGTAGATACTTCCTTTTTTTTTACTTGTACCAAAAACATCCTAAATTTTCTCCTAAAAATAAAAAAATATTAAAAAATTGAAATTCTAAAATGAATTATTTTGTTTTACCCTTTGAGGAAGATGGGATAACCCTATCTTGCGTTATGAAGGATGCTTATCGTAATTGGGATCTTCCACTTCCTGACATCTATACGAAAGATTACGAAGGATACATACGCAATTTTCTACTGTTTTGTTTCCAATATTGTTTTTCTCTATTGCAGCTCGAACTACATACAGAAGACACTCCACTAAATTCTCGCAATTGCGAAGACAGCCTCTTGCATGCTCTCCAGCTGAACTGACATTTCGCAAAACTCCTGAGGCATTTCGAAATACTGTAGAAAAACAGGTGTCACCACAACAAATTGGATCCCATCCGAATGAGGTTTTATAACGTTGCAGACTATAGCAGCTAGTGCTTCATCAATAATTGACCGCTTGATATCTTCACACGAAGACATATTCCATAACACTCCAGTTACCAATTCTTTAACTTCTGTCTCTTGAGAACGACAAAGAAGATGAACTAACGCTTCTATTCCGCCAGAATTTTTAATTCCACGCTTGTTTTCATCATTTTGTCTACCGTAAGATAAGTTTCGAAGAGCTCCACAAGCATTTCTAAAAATAATACAAAGTACATGTTATTTTGGATAATTTATTAGAAAATTTATAAAAACGAGAAAGGACATGATGTGTCGCTGTTTAAGCGACACTACTTTTATACCCGTCCTCAGTCAGTACACATGTGATTTACGTGGAATTTTTAAATATTTAATCATTTTGTACATTTTACATTTTTCCTACATCTGTCATCTACATCACTTTTCACAACAACACTGCACGGCAGAGGGTTGGCGGCTAGCTACTGAAAATTCATTTCATCATTGTGGCTACAATAATGATCCGATCTGAACCATATTTGGCAATCTAGTAGATATGATCATTATCTCCGATACTGCATTTTTTCCTATCAAAAAAGTGTGGACTTTCATCTTTTGGAGGGGCGTGGCGAAATTTTGAAATACACTTGTACTGAAGTGGTATCACAGGAGTTTGGACAGAAAGTTTGGTTGGTCTAGCTCTTATAGTCTCTGAGATCCAGGCGTTCATTTGTACGAAAAACCAAATCGACTCGTTTTTGTGTGAGCGCGAGCGAGAGGGAACCATGTTTTTCGAAATGGTTTCCTCCATTGTGGCTATGTGTATTAATAATCCGATCTGATTCAGATTTGGGCCTCTTATAGATATCGTCTTTCTCTATGATTCTGCATTTTTAGTTTTCTGTAATTTTCAAAATTGTGGACGCCTTTGTGGGAGCGGAAGTGGGCGGGGAGAAATTTTAACCACTTTTCTAGGAGTGAGATATCACATCAGTCTGGAAAAAAATGTGTGTTGATCTAGCTCTTATAGCCTCCGAGCAATGGGCGACAAACAAGACGGACGGACGGACGGACAGACGGACGGACGGACGGACAGACGGACAGACTGACAGACAGACGGACAGACATGGCTATATCGACTCAGCTATTGATGCTGATCAAGAATATATATACTTTATGGGGTCGGAAATGATTCCTTGTCTATGTTACACACATCCACTTTTACAACATATACAATATACCCTTTACTCTTCGAGTACGGGTATAACAATTCGATTTAGGACGTTGATGTGCAATGACTGCACCATGAAGTGGGCCCATGCGACACTAAGCCGAAGCCTGTTACATACCGGGAAAGGTATGTTAGTATTAGTGATTTAAGTAGAGGAAGTGATTTAGTGGTGGATATTATTCGAACGAATTATAATACAAGTATAAGATCCGAAACGGTTCATGCAAGGAATATTTCGATCTACACAGTGGAAGGTACAAAGGAATAAAATTTCTAAAGGATCTAATAGGAATCGTGTTCAACAAATCAGGGCTGTCGATGTCACCCATGATCAAGTTATGTATAAATATCACACCAAGCATTTTTCTACGATTAAGTAAGGATGGAAGGTCTATTAAGAGCAATCTACGAGAGTAAGAACACCTTCATCCCAGTTGAGGCCACGCAGAGCAAAAAGTAAAAAGTTTTTCTGGACTGATTCTATACGGTTTTGGTGTACTTTTTACTGAGGGCACCATACACAAGAGCCGTACTCTAAAATCGGACGAACAAGCGAAATAAAGAGTCTTCGTCAAATTCCTTTGACCACCTCTTTATAAACCCAAGCACTCCCATGGCTTTATTTACCATGGTAGAAATCTGTTCATGTACCAAAGATGATGATAGTCGCTAAAAACACAGAGGAGCATCAATTATTGTATTAGGTGCCCGTGTGTGCATGGTCCACAGCAACCATCATCATCATTGGCAGGCATATCTCTGTTCGATAGGCATGGAACTTTTTGGGGTCTCTTGGACTTGAGATGGTTAGCTTTAAGTATTGTTCATATTTTAAAAGGGTTTGCTTCCATAAAATAATTTTTTTGGAATTTTGAGAATTTTTAAATGGGGGTTGCCTTACAAATCGGAGCATATTTTTCTCAAGGGTTTAGAATATTCCGATACGAAAATCCATTATTTTGGACGTTTTTCATGTCCATGGGTACCTGAGTACTTCTATGCACGTTCCTTCCGTCCGTATTATCTGAACTTTGCTTTATGGATGTTTTATATCTTAATTTACTAAAAACTAATTACTATTAATAATTAAAAACTAAAACCTCTGAGAAAGATGATTTTTACGAAATATAACATGTTTTCTTTTGGGTGTCCCTATTTTTTCGCACAGCCCAAAGTCAATGATATACCGAACAAAATTTTGTAATTACTTTTTTTTACCATTACACTTGGGGTTTTTTACTTTTTGTTTAGAGAGTGCAAAATAAATCAACTAATAAAAATTAAGATCAGCTCAAAATTCCTAAAAACCGCAATTTTATAGAGCATTTTCTGAAGCATGCCCAACTGTCCTTATTATTTTTCACATGACTGTATATGGTAATTTTAATTACCGAGTACTGAAAGGTATACAATATTTTTTGTTTTTCCAACTTCCGTGATTTAGAGACTATCGGACCCTTACTCTGAAAGTTTTCACAATAATCAATATTAGTTTGTATCTATAATACAAATTTGGAGAAACCATCTATGTGTTTCATCTATCTCTGCAACGCATGCACCAAATTACATGCGGTTTTTTTTAATGATAGGCAGAGAATGTGGCATAGTTTGCAAAAAATTTTCTATAAATAGGTTCCTCAAGAATTAAGGAAGTATGTACATATGTACATATGTAGGAACCGCTGCTGCTGAAATTAATGCGTCTTTGAATACATCTTCAGAGAATGTGGCATGGTTTTGCACAAAAAATTTTTTACTTTTCTATAAATAGGTTTCTCAAGAATAAAGGAAGTATGTTTGTATGTATGTAGAAACTGCTGCTGATGAAATTAATGTAATGATGAATTAATGTAATGATGACATTATTGTAATGATGAAATTAATGTAATGATGAAATTAATTTCACTCTGTGAAAACACTTATATTGACTTCACATGTACGTGTTTATTTGCAAAACGATGCTTCAGCAGATTTGTTTTCCACACAACTGTTAGACCGTTAATGTAAGGAATACTTCGAAGGAATACTTGATTCAGAGTGTGCTTCCAAATCTACTATATAGTATAAATTTTGTAGAAAAAATCTGTGTGTATGGATCTATCTCCGCAACGAGTTCACCAAATTGCATTCGGTAATAAAAAAAATCTCAAATTTGGTCTACAAAAATGTGTTTGAACGCCTATTTCATTTTCATTTTGTGTCATTCTGTAACAGAACATTTTATAATAGAATTTGTTTTTTATAATCTTTTATGTGAACATATTTTTTCTGAAAAATTGCTATTTATGTAAGTATAGTTTTGCGTTTGTGTTTTAGATCAGCCATTGTGGTTTTTAAAGTTAAATGTCGAGACGATTACAATTGGGCCGGCGAACTCAAAAATGCGTCACGAGCTGTGGCTTCGTGGAGCCGTGAAAGTAGCCAAGACCATTACAAATCGAAATGAAAATAATCGTCTAAGCACAGCAAAGTCCCGTTCAACTCAACGAAATAATGAAGCAACAGCAACTGCAAATAACCGTCCTGATATACAAAATCTACAAGGTGTTGTGTTCGCGTACAATAGTAGTAATTGGTCCAATGAACGACCGTTGTGGCCATTGTCAGGCATATAAATTTAAAGGGGAAGCAGATGGGATGTGCTGTGCGAGCGTCAAAGTGAAATTAACTGAAGTGGGGAGCCCACCACAAACCATTGAGCTCATTACTTAAGGGATTGACACCTGAGACCTGGAGGTCAAATTATTTGTTGAACAATATACGAAAGTATAATTCGATTTTTCAAATGACATCACAAGTATGTCGCCACAAGTATCAAAAAGAGACAACTTCACTTCATGCCAACATTAAAGGTAATTAAATAGTTTTGTTTATGCGAATAGAACGTTTGTTCTCGTTCTTTCGTATATTTTATTTAAATTCAGGCTAAATATACAATCGAGCCGGCTCTACCTTTCGACAACGCAGACTACCAATTTTTGCAATTATATTGTATCGGAACGCGAAAGACGAAGCTGATCTTCGGTGTATTACAGAATTCCGATGATTTCGACTGGACTGCTGTTTGATTTAAAACGACTACAATTTCCCATTCGTCTTGCTTTTGCTATGACTATTAATAAATCACAAAGACAATCGTTGCAAATTTGTGGTTTAAATTTTGAGCATCCGGTATATTCACATGGTCAACTCGTTCACGAGTGTGCAATCCTTCGGCCTTAGTTATTCATTGTACCGACGGTAACACAAAAGATATTATTTATCACAAAGCCTTCCAATAAATTCCAATAAAGATCGATAAAGATCTTCTTAACAGGTTGACAAGAAATATTTTATTTTTGACGTCAGCCATACGGGGCCGTAACTGTACACACCGGTGGAAGTGCGACTATATACTCTTCTCGTGAGGGCGGCTTGTAACAGGTCCTGGCACGTTCAAGTCTCTGCCACGGATACTGGCTAATTTTAGTCGGGCGGAGAAAAGAAAACTAATTACCCCATCCTAAGCGAAACAATATACGCTGATATTTGCATGGCTGAAGGGGCGCTCTGTTGCTAGCATGTGAACTCTAGACACCTTCCGACCTCCATTCCTAGGCTTCCCAGGACATGCGGTCTGTGCCTTGGGTGACTAACCCCTTCCCCACTACTCGTGGGATCAAAAAATATCGAATTCTGATATACTTCTCCGGAGCACCGGAGTGACATCCAATCCCTCAAAAATCAGGCAGGCGGCGGTACAGGTCAAGAAGCAGGCCTACCTACCAGGACAGAAGGCGAGCTGCTTTCATCCTGGGCAATGATGACCCGGACTTCAGGTCATCAGCGAAGGGAATTGAGCAGAGGCTGAGAATGGCGAACCACCGCCCAAATGCGAGAACGCTGGGTGGCATCGAGGCACGGTAAAAGATATTGGCTGCCAAGATGCTCCCTTGGCGGCCCTCTACATGAAGGCGGTGGTAGAGCCAAGGAGGTCTACCCAGGAGGCAAACTCAAGGCCGTCAGATGGGATGCTATCCCGAGCAGACCGAGGTACCGAGCGTTGGTGACGGTGAAACCTGCAGAGCCGGAGATGATCCTCAAGGTTCTGCAGGTCTGCAGTCCCCACCTTCCTCCAGCCAATTGGAAGGTGGCTAAGGTCGAAGAGATCACGGGATAGAGGCGCCTGATCATCTTTGTCCCGCACGAGTAGTCGGAGAAATCGGAGTAGAAATCGGAGTAGTGGACTATGGTTACAAGAAAGAGACCATAGCTCCCCATAAAAAACGACTCAAAGGGCAGGAGATCGGAGTTTCAGACAGACCTTGAGGTCCCTGAAGTGTGTTCCGACAGCGAAGTTGACGACACAATGGTGGACGCGGGTCTCAGGAATGTTCTTGACACTCCTGCAGATAACCCCCACCACCATAAGGCAGCGAGCGCTGCCTACTGCTCTACCCAGCCAACGGTGCAGCCGACATATTCCTGATTCAGGGTCTTCGGTCTGAGAACTCAAGACTAGCTATACATAACTGACACCACAAGTAAAACACGGACCTGAATTTTTGCAAAAAAATAAACTGCACTTAGTTATCCGTTATAAACTGTTATAAACAGTTATAAACTGCACTTAGTTATGAAGATCACACAGCGGTAAGCCTCGAAGACCAGGAAAGCTCACTGAGGATCTGCTCCACATATATGGATCACGACCAACCAGATGCTCCTCCACATGCGCCCCTAAGGACCCTCATCGCAGACTGCGGACCAAGAACATCGGCATAATTGTGGGATGCGACGCCAATGCTTACCACTGTCGGTAGAGAAGCACTGACACAAATGAATGTTGTGAGTTCTTTTTCAGCTACTTACTGACCACTAGATGGTCATTTTAAACCGGGGATGATCACGCTGGACTTCACACTTGCCTCTCTCACGATACAGATGGTGATGGTGGGTCTTTCAAAACGTAAACCCCCTTCTCATTTTCCGCACCGAGTACAGTCCAATTTCAGAACCTTAGGTGGACAAACTGGACGCGGCACTCAGACTACCTTTGCCGTGCTCCTCCTGAGTCTTCCCCAGGAAGATATCTCATGGAAGACCTGTCTGATCAAAATATTCGATAGAGCCTGCCCAACTCTAGATAAATAGGGGTCGGAAGCATGGTGGAGTCCGATGCGGGGAGAGCTCCGGAAATCCTTTTTTCAGAGACTTCAAAACAAAGCGAAATCTCTCAACGTTGAGCAGAACTGACCGAGTCACTGACAATACACATAATAGAATGGTCATGGAGTACAACCCGCTATCTGACGTATGAAAGGCACACACACATTTTATACCCGTACTCGAAGGACAGACGGGAGTTGTCACCGATCGGTCGCGTTTTAAAAACCCTCCAGTGAGTGTGCCAAGTTGCAGGTGAAAGATCCACCCTAAAAAAACAGGGAAAGAGTAAGAGAGAGGAACTCGAAGGGCAGGGGTACGTACCGAGCCAGCCTACGCGCCAGGGGAAGATCTCCGAACGCTTTTACCAGGCGGCAAGGCGGATCTCCATCCCAGGAGGAGGGGCGGAGGGGACTTTTGTTCACTGTCCACGCTCTCTTCTGAGTTTCTCCTTTACGGGGCACAATAACAAAACATTTCCCCACGCGCAATTTCTGCATTTTCTTCCCTCGCCGGCTCGCCAAACAGCTGACTGCTTCGGACAGTGCTAGATAGCGGAAAAGATTCTTCCAGCTGGCACATATCGGCTACTACTCCACCGTAGCAAGCAGCGGTTGTCAGGGTGCACAAAATTTTTAAGATCTGGCAAAGCCTTGCATACCCCCAGGTGAACGCGAGGCAAAGATAGAAGTGCATACTTCGAGGCTGCACATGCGGCACGTGGGAAAAGGTCACGACCATCCTCCGATTCCCCGCCCAGGCGGTGTCCCGGTCAGCGGGACGTCGGCGACCGTGGAGGGGCGGTATATCCCCATCGTTCAGCCATCGTTCAGAGGAGATGGAAGCCAGGAATCCTTTCGTGGCAGCTCGGCACTGGCAAGGTCGCCACGCCAACCGAAGGAAGAGGCGCCTGAAGATGAGGCATTGGCGTTCGGAAAGGGCAGCAAGCTCAGCCATTCGCCAGCTCCCTCGTCGTCTACAGCAGCAGGACAGAGCACGGACCCTGACTCGAGGGAGACCCCGAAGAGGACGAGAGAACGACGCCGCCAAAAGAAAAGGCCTCCCCAGGAGGCAACCTGTCTTGAGAACCTAGTGGAACGGGAGGAGTTTCTGCAGGAGGTGTCCATAAAATGATGGACAAGACATCGCGCCACATCACCATGCATCAACCGTGGCGAAGGCTAAGCAAGCCAGCCGTGTCGGAAGAACCGGTAGTGGAGCCGGCACAGCCCTCCCGTTAGAAGCCCAACAGAAAGCCCGCCCGGAAGCCCGCCCGGAAGCCCGCCAGGAAGCCTGAGAGCCCGGAAAACTCGGAGAGCGGATGGAAGGTGGTGGCTAAATAGCCGAGGACAGCACGTCGCGCACGTCCTGACGCTATCATAGTACAAGCGTGGGAAGTCGTACAGTCGGTCCAGATCGGATAATTATTATAGCCACAATGATGAAATTAATTTCAGCAGCGAGCCACCACAACCCCCGCAACAAAATATAAATTTTTTAGGGTTGATAGTCGCTAAAGATTCTCTCACACTCACACACTGCTCACACACTCTGCCTCGTGCAGTTTACGTGTTGTTGTGAGAACTGATGTAGATGACAGATGCAGCAAACAAATGTAAAATGTAAAAATCCGATACATTTGAAAATTCCACATAATTCACATGTGTACAGACTGAGTATGGGTATAAAAAGTAGTCTCGCGGAAACAGCGACACAATACGTCCTTCCCCGTTTATACTATACTTGACACACTTTTTTGATTCTTGTGTTCCATTTTTAGTCCCGTTAGATTTGGGATGTCTTTTTTAGTTTACCAAAAGAGCTATCCTGTCTAAAAAAATCATAATGTCAAGACTTTATACAACATTTCAAAAATTTGGGTCTCTTCTTTTTTGGCTTCACCGATCTTAATGCTCAATTCTATAAAAATGATCTATCTCGATGCAGGACGCGCTTTTCTGAGGACCCTTAACAGTTTTACAGCTTTGTAAACAGTAACGTCTGAATTATCTGGCCATTGTCGATTTTTTTGCCTAATATATCAACAACACATCCGACTCTTATGAAAGCTGGTCAGCCGTATCATTACAGTTTACCTGGATCGAACGGCATTTTCAGCCCATTGTTAAATGAAAGCTCACTGCTCCATGATCTTCGACTAAATAAAACCGGTGTTTTCACCAGGTCCTGACAGAGTCCCCGACTGTGTACTCAGGTACTGTGCCGACGCTCTGTACGAATCTATGCTTAAACTATTCACCCTATCCATTAACTCTTTATCTTTATCGATCTGGAAGGAATCTTTTTATTATTCCACTCCATAAGAAAGGTTTTAGAGGTATATCGAAATGATCCGCTATTCCTAAAATGTTTTGAAAATTTTAACCCAGCACTAGCATCTCTGCAAATCACTTATATCTCCAGCAACAACCACGAATTTATTAGAGTTATTTACTATAATAATATTTATCATTGTTATTTACACCGATTTCAGTAATGCATTCGACTCTGTAAACCATTTCCTTCTAGCACAAAAACTTGATCTTTTTGTGTTTCCGCCAAATCTTTTGAAATGGATTTCTAGCTACCTTGCTCTAGGTCTTGAAGATTACTCTTCAAAAACTCCTTTCTTCACCGTAACTTCTGGAGCACCCACAGAGTAGCTATCTATCCCCCTTCATTTTACACTCTTTATTAATGCCTTCAGTATTCTTCACCTGTTGAGGTTACCTTTAAAGTAGCATGGGGCAGCCATCTAGGCCCCTACTTTTCACACTCTTTCTCATGTCCTCATGTATGCGGATGATGTTAAACTCTGTGTCCAGTATAAGGACATTTCATTTTTCTCTCGCTTGCAATCTGATTTCAATAACTTTTAGTCATGGTGTTGTGCAAATATTTTACTCCTTAATGCCTCGAAATGCAAGGTAAATGACATTGCATCGCTCTAGCCTGGTAGGCCCCTTTACACCCGCTGCAGTGGTTCTTTTAAAAGAATTGTTAGATGATCTTGGTGTTAAATTATACCCCAAGGTAAAAGTTTTTAGACAGATGTCCACCATGTTATATAAGGCCATGGGAGTGCTTGTGTTTATAAAACAGATGTTCAAAGGAATTTGACGAAGACTAACGAAGACTCTCTATATTTTGCTTGTTCGTCTGATTTTAGAGTACTGCTTTTGTGTATGGTGCACTCAGTACAAAGTACACCAAGCCCTTATAGAATCAGTCCAGGAAAACTTTTTATACCCGTACTCGAAGAGTAAAAAAGGGTATATTGTATTTGTGGTAAAAGTGGACGTGTAACATAGAGAAGGAATCATTTCCGACCCTATAAAGTATATATATTCTTAATCAGCATCAATAGCCGAGTCGATATAGCCAATCCGAACTTTGCCAATCGCAACTTTAACATTGACGCCTCGCTCCTGCTAGACGATATTGTGGAGAAGGCCAAGGCCAAGGAGTCCAAACGCTCGGAGTACGAGAAGAAAATCGAAGATCTGGAGAGCGCCAAGCAGGAGGCGGAGGCGAAGGCCGCTCATCTCGAGGAGAAGGTGAAGCTGATGGAGGCGAATGGTGTGGCCGCTCCATCGCCCAATAAGCTGCCGAAGGTGAATATACCCATGGCACCGCCAATACCTGGCGGTGGTGGTCCACCACCACCACCATTGATGCCTGGCGTTATGCGACCCGAGGACCGCCGCCACCCATGATGATGATGGGACTCATGGCGCCCGTCCTGCCGCACGGCTTGAAGCCCAAAAAAAAGTGGGATGTGAGAATCCAATGAAGCGGGCCAACTGGAAGGCCATTGTACCCGCCAAGATGTCCGAGAAGGCATTCTGGGTCAAGTGCCAGGAGGATAAGCTGGCCCAAAATGATTTCCTTGCCGAACTGGCCCCAAAGCCCGTGAAAAGGAGCAAAAGATGCGGTGGACAAGCCAACAACGCTGACCAAAAGACCGTAGATGCAGGAGATCAAGACAAATGGCGAACCACTGCCGGCCATTGAACAGTTTGCAGCAACCATAGGTGAAATCAAACGCCTGTCGCGGCGTCTGCACAACCCTCAACTTTAAGCTGACTTGGTGCGGATACAGCCGCCTGCGAGCCTGAGGTGCGCAATAGCAAAAAGTTCTCCAAAATACTGGAGCTGATACTGTTGCTGGGCAACTACATGAATGCTGGCTCCAAGGACGAAGCTACCTTTGGCTTTGAGATCAGCTACCTGAACAAACCAACCAACACCAACGATGCGACAACAAGTCAACGCTACCCACTATCTGGCCGATCTTGTGGAAAAAGAAATTCCCCGATGCGCTCAACTTTTACAATGATTTGACTCATGGGGACCGGGCGTGGCGTGTCAATATGGATGCCATACAAAAGGCAATGGGCAAATTAATTATGCGGTCAAGAATCTGGAAACGGATTTGCAGAACAACAAGAACAAAAATGCGATGATGACAAATTCTGTGAAGTGATGGGTAAATTGGCCAATTTCGATGTATTTGGCAAAATGCAACTGCAAATGTAGAAGCTATACAAAGACCTGAGCGAGCCTTTGATCCCAGCAAATACAACATGGAGGAGTTCTTTGCCGATATCAAGACCTTCAAGGATGCCTTCAAGTCGGCCCACAACGATAATGTGCGCTTCCGTGAGGAGCTGGAGAAGAAGCAGCGCATGCAGGAGGCTCGCGAACAGTCGGCGCGACATCAGAAGCGTGCACTGGTAAGGTGTATTGTGTTTGTGTTTGGATATATGCAAACATATTCTATGCATATGTTGCTCTTAGTACCTAATGTAACTGGCCGTGGTCTTCCATTTTTATCAATTAAATGAACCGCCTTATATTAGTTTCAATGTCTAAATCCAACTAAAAAACATGAAAATTAAGTTCTCTACTCCATGTAATATATAGTATGTATCTAGTTAGCTTCCCTATTACAAATGATAACCTTGTCGAAGACTCCATCCTAAAATTGTACTCAACTTTCTTTAAGTAATGTGGTATAACATTCTAGTTCACAAATCAGCAATGCCTCAAACCCAAATCAAACCATCTCTGATAGCTACACCCAAAACGACAAACACAAAAATTATGTATTTTTATACGCTTTTACTACTTATGTACATATACATTTTTACGAGATGTTATCTAAATGAAATGATATTCCTTTTGTATTTAATTTGTTTGTAAGTGGATCGTGTTTTTAAAATCGTGTTTTTTTTTTACCTTTTCGCGCTACTCTTAACAATTTGTTAATTTATGTAAATATTTACAATATTTTTTGTGACAATTGACTGTCTGTCCGTCCGTCTGTCCGTCTTGTTTGTCGCCTATTGCTCGAAGGCTTTAAGAGCTAGAGCAACCAAAAATTTTTTCCATACTAATGTGATATACCACTCCTATATAAGTGTTTCAAAATTTCGCCCCGCCCACTTCCGTCCCTACAAAGGGCGCACATCTGTGGCGTTCACAATTTTAAAGATAACAGAAAACGAACGAGAAAGAACGAGTGGAGTCGCTGTTAACGCGACTCTTTTTTTATACCCGTACTCAGTCAGTACAATTGGGATTGATGTAGAATTTTTACATATTTTTTCATTTTCTACATTTTACATTTTTTAAATTTTTTCCTACATCTGTCATCTACATCACTTCTCACAACACTGCAAGGTAGAGGGTTGGCGGCTAGCTGTTGAAAATTCATTTCATTATTGTGGCTACAATAATGATCTGATCTGAACCATATTCGGCAATCTGGTAGATATGATCATTCTCTGCAATACTGAATTCTTCGTTTTTTCCTATCTTCAAAATTATGGACTTTCATCTTTTGGGGGGCGGAAGGGGGCGTGGTTTGTTGTTTGGTTGGTCTAGCTCTTATAGTCTCTGAGATCCAGGCGTTCATTTGTACGAAAACCAAATCGACTCGTTTTGTGTGAGTGTTTGTGTGTGGTTTCCTCCATTTTGGCTATATTAATAATCCGATCTGATTCAGATTTGGGTCTCTTATAGATATCGTCTTTTTCTCTATGATTCTGCATTTTGTGGGGCGGAAGTAAGCGAAGCGAAATTTTGAAACACTTTTCTAGGAGTGAGATATTACATTAGTGTGGAAACAATATTTGGGTTTTCTAAATAAGCCTGTTACGAGCAGATCCCTGGCAGATACGCAGCCCTCCTGCCGCCCAACCGACCTAGGGGCGCTGCTGCATGAAGCGCGACACGTGTACCGAAACCGTGTTAGACTAATATTCGAGGAAAAATCGTGATGTTTATGCGGCTCAACAAGTCAGGGCTGTCGATGTCACCCCTGATCAAGTTGTGCATGAAAATCACATCAAGCATTTTTCTACGATTAAGTAAGGATGGAAGGTTTATAAAGAGCAATCTACGAGAGTAAGAAGGCAGTCTCACACATTAATCTCAGTTGAAGCCACGCTGTGCAAAAACTAAAATGTTTTTCTGGACTGATTCTATACGGTCTTGGTGTATTTTGTACTGAGGGTACCATACACAAGAGCAGTACTCTAAAATCGGACGAACAAGCGAAATATAGAGAGTCTTCGTTATAAAGGAGTCGTCAAATTCTTTTGAACATCTCTTTATAAACACAAGCACTCCCATGGCCTTATTAAACATGGTGGACATCTGTCTAGAAAACTTTACCTTGGGGTCTAGTTTAACACCAGGATCATCAACCAATGTAATTCTCTCAAGTGAACCACCGCAGAGGGTGTAAGGGAGCCAACAAGGGGCTGGAGCGATCAAATGTCATTATTTTTACATATCGAGGCATTCAGGTGTAACGTATTTGCACAACACCATGACTGAAAGTTATTGAGATAGGATTGAAAGCGAGAGTGAAATGAAATGTCCTTATACTGACACAGAGTTTAACGTCATCCGCATACATGAGTACTCGAGAGTTTGATAATACTGAAGGCAGGTCATTAATGAAGAGTGTGAAAAGTAGGGGCCAAGATGGCTGCCCTGTGGTACTCCAGAAGTAACCTGAACAGGTGAAGACAAGGATTTTTGAAGAGGACTCTTTGAGACCTAGAGCAAAGGTAGCTTGAAATCCATTTCAAAAAGATTGGGCGGAAACCCTAAAATGTCAAGTTTTTGTGCTAAAAGGGAATGGTTTACAGAGTCGAATGAGTTTAGAGTTTACTGAAATCGGTGTAAATGACATCCGCCTGCACGTTACCATGGAAGCTTTTTAATAATAAAATAGGTAAACTCTAGTAAATTTTTTAGTTGATCGTCGCCTTATAAATCCGTGCTGAGCTGAAGTGAATTGCAGAGATGTTGCTAGTGCGGGGTTAAAAATTTTCTCAAACAAAGCGGATAACTTTGATATGAAGAGGAATAATAAACGATTCCTTCCAGATCGGAGGGAAACAAGAGGAGTTAAGGGATAGGGTGAATAGTTTAAGCAGGGGTCCACACAGAGCGTTGGCGCAGTACCTGAGTACACAGCCGGGGACTCCGTCAGGACCTGGTGAGAACACCGGCTTAACTAGTCGAAGATCCTGAAGCAGTGAGCTTTCATTTAACGTAGGGGTGAAAAATGCCGTTCGATCTTGGTAAACTGTATGGATACGGCTGAAGGTTGTTTGAAAAAAAATTGCAAAAAGATCGGCAATGGATTGATCATTGTTTGCCGACGAATTATGAAATGATAGCGAGGATGGATGTGCGGACGTTTTACGTTTGCTGTTTACGAAGCTGTAAAACTGTTTAGGGTCCTGAGAAAAGCGCATCCTGCATCGAGCTAGGTAATTTTTGTAGCATTGAGCGTTTACAATGGTGAAATTTGACCGAGCTATTACATAGCGAAAGAGAAAAAGGAGAGCCAACTTCTTGAAATTTTGTATAAAGTCTTGATTTTATGTTTTTTTAGACTGGATAGCTCTTTGGTAAACCAAGGGGCTTCCCAGATCTAATCGGACAAAAAAATATGGGACACAAGAATCAAAGTGTGTCAAGTACATTATAGAAAATGTTTGTGCCCTTCATAACGTCAGTGCACAAGTACAGAGCGGACCAATCGAAATCCCTAATCAGGCTATTAAGCTTCGTAAACTCGGCCTTACGAAAGCAGCGGACACGTTCAGAAAGCTTACCTGAGCGATCCAATACAGAAGGTTCAATATCGACCGATACTTCGATGGTAGGATGGCAGGAGTCTTCAGGTATAGTGAGCGGAAGGGCCCGGGTTAGAACACTATGGTCGGATCCGAGTCGAAGCACAGATCGAGCAATCGACCCATGGAATTTTTCACATGGTTGACTTGAGACAGAAACAGGTCTAGCAAGCCGTCAATAAAGTCATGTCGTAATATGGGCACAAGGTTATTCGACTCGTTTACCGAAGACCAAACAGTGCCTGGCAATTTGAAATCCCCCAGAACTATCATGTGGTCTTTATCTAATAGCGAGGAAGAAACAGTTTTAAAGCGGACAGGTGCTGCTCGTATATAGGGATATCCGAAGACGGTGGAATGTACGAGCAGGTAATGAAAATAGAAAAGGCTCGAAGAATCAGTTTTATGCACAGGAACACTGGCGGATCTTGTTGAACATGGAATATAAAATGTTCCGACGTGAAGTTAGAGTCCACTGCGATGAGGACCCCCTCCACGTCGAGACAAACGATCATTTCTAAATATTGTTTGTTTGCCCAAACCTAAGGATGTCCGGCCCAGGTTTCAGTTAACACAATAATATGGGACAAAAATGTGAAACTTTCAAGATAGAGAGTGCTGAGCTTACTACGTAAGCCTCTAGCATTCTGGTAAGTAACTAAAAAGAGAGGAAAAATAGTTTTTTTTTGGATGGGTGGAAGTAGAGCGGGAAGATGAGGATGGAGCGCTGGATGCACTGGTCTGACAGCCGGGGAGAGTTATGGGGAGCCTATTTTTCTTATTAGCCTTATACTCTTTTACAACAAAGTGCTCCGGCCAAAAATTGGCAAAAAAAATTGTGTCGAAATGAGATGGGGAGACGCTTATCTTAAAAGAAGCTATATCCCTGGCATAAGCGAAATTAAACTTCTCCTCCTTTAGGCCTCCGGCTTTTATTTTGCTTTATATAAAAGCAGTTGCATCATTAGATGTGAGATCAGGGGCAGGCCGAGAGACAAGAACTTGCCGCTTTGGTGGGACACCCACCAGTGTTTTTGGCACCACAGGTGCGGTACCTGTGATGGCATTATCCGGTGGTCCCGGACGTACATCAACTGGCGGGTTCGTAATGGATGGGATAACTATGGGTTTTGGTACGGACTCTACGGACACGGACGCTACAGTCGGCTGCATGTTCTCCGAGACGATGCATTTCCCTTGGAGTGGCAAACGACATCAACTGCTGCACTGGCGTAGTGGTCGGAGTTAGTTTTTCAGATGCCGGCGGCCGTGAGGCAGTTGGCACTCACAAGTCCCGCGGAGTGGACTTCTTGCGCCGCGGAGACTCAGCCAGCAGCTGTAAACTGCTGAACTGAGTGTCCATGGCTAAGAGCCGATCGTATTGCTTTTTAAAGCCCACGATCAGCCCCTTAAAGCCACTCCTCGACTGCCTCATAAACGAGTGCATTTCGTTTTCGACCGCACGGCGTTCTTCACAACTATAATGCAGACCGTTGCGTTGTGGGATGGCATCACCCACACGGCCAGAAATACCTGCACACTTTGCGTGCACTACGCGGTCGCAAATCCAGCAAGGTTTGTCCGACTGATCGTGAGTGATCGCTTCTTGCAGGTTTTTTTTAGCGCAGACCACAGAAAATTCCATAATTGTGTTTTTAATTTTTTTCAAGAACAAAAAGAAAGTTCAAAACAAATAGCAATCAGACCACAGCGCAAGCAGTTCTAAAAGCTATGCTTAAAGAAGAAATCGAAAAAAAAGAGAAGAACTACTGCAGCAGCTTTGTAAGTGAGAGAGAGCTACTGCACAAAAAGGTTTAAAAGCGAGAGAGAAAGAACAGTTAGTTGAGTTTTGGGTGATAGAGAGTGAGAGAGTTGCTAGACAAAAGCTAAAACAAAAGAGCGGCCAAATGTATTTTCTTACTTACTGGAAGCAGCAACAAAAACACAATTAACCGACGCACAAAATTGATTAAATACGTTGTGTTTTTACACAAAAACTAGGCATGCACCCGCGGATTTGTATAGCAACTCAGTTAAGAATATATTTAGTAAATTTATTAGGCCAAAAACCGGTTGTTTGTAAAAGATAAAAGAAAGAAGCGGAGCGCAAGAAAAAAACTCGTCTGGTCACTAAAAAGAGAACGAACGAATTGATCAAGAATATATATATTTAATAGGGTCGGAAATGATTCCTTTCACATCCACTTTTACCACAAATACAATATACCCTTTTACTCTTCGAGTACGGGTATAAAATGCAGAATCATAGAGAAAACCATATCTATCAGGGGCCCAAATCTGAATCGGATCGGATCATTAGTATAGCCACAATGGAGAAAACCATATCGAAAAACATCGTTCCCTCTCGCTCGCACTCACACAAAAACGACTCGATTTGGTTTTTCGTATTTTGTGTCGCCTGGATCTCAGAGACTATAAGAGCTAGAACAACCAAACTTTTGTCCAGACTCCTGTGATATCAAACCAAGACAAATTTAGTTCAAAAATTTTGCCACGCCCCCTTCCGCCGCCCCAAAAAGATGAAAGTCCACAATTTTGAAGATAGGAAAAACGAAAAAATGCAGTATCGTAGATGTCTACCAGATTGGCGAATATGGTTCAGATTGGATCATTATTGTAGCCACAATGATGAAATGAAATGCTGAAAAGCAGCCAGCCGCCAACCCTCTGCCGTGTTGTTGTGAAAACTCATGTAGATGACAGATGTAGGAAAAAATGTAAAATTTATAAACTGGTTAAGTATTTAAAAATTCCACATAAATCACATGTGTACTGACTCGTGCGGGTAAAAGTAGTGTTCGCGTTAACAGTGATGTAGATGACTTTATCTGATGTACCTCAATGGGACGAAGATAGAAAAAGACCATATCTATCAGGGGCCCAGAAATGGCTGAATAACACAGTGGATTGGAAAATGTTCAAAAAAATATTAAACAGGGGAAGTATAGACTACTAAAAGAAAGTTCAGTTTGGTGCACAGGTTACCTTTACACAAAATCAGTTTTTCGATTTGGCTTGTTTTTCGTTGAGTACAAACAAAAGCGCCTCGATATTTCAGTAAGACTATAAGAACATACAACAACCAAACTTTCGACCTATAAAGGACTCCTGTGATACCAAACCAAGATCAATAGCCGAGTCGTTCAAGCCCTGTTGTCCGTCGCCCGTCCCCCCTGTCCGTCCGTCCGTCAAAAGATGAAAGTCCCCAATTCGAAGATAAGAAAAAAAAAAAGGCAAACTTTTTATCCAGTCTGATGTCTACCAGATCCTAGAATATGTTTTTCAAAAGATTGGATCATTCCGCCCCACAAAGCCACAATGATGCGTCCACAATTTTGAATATAAAAACGAAAAGAACGTACGGAGTCGCTGTTGCCTGATGTAGATGACAGATGTCAGTCAGCACAAAAAATGTGGAATTTACAAATGTTTTATTTTTACAAAACAGTCATCTAATCTACTTCATCTAAAAATTCCACACGTAAATCACAGCTTGTGTGTACTGACTGTGTGTACGGTTAGAAAAGTAGAGTCGCGTTAACAGCGCAACCCTAATAAAAATGTATTTTTGTTGCGTGGGGTTAAGGGGGGACTCGCTGCTGAAAATTCCTCAAGGTTTGGGACAGGAGTCTTGGCCAAAAGTTTACCATCTTAGCTCTTATAGTACTGAGATCCAGGTACCCAAAATACAAAAACCAAACCGAACACGATTTTGTGTGAGTGGAAAAAGCGAAGTTTCACAAAAATTTTAACTATTGTGGCTATATTAATGATCCGATCCGATTCAGATTTGGGTTTAGATATGGTTTTCTCTATGATTTACATTTTTACCTTGTTGCTTCAAAATTTTTTTGGTCGATTTTAATAGAGCGGGGCGGAATTTTAAACTTTTTCTAGGAGTGAGTACATCGTCTGGAAGTCTTGTTTCTCGCCCAGCAATGGGCGACGGCAATAGACAGACGGACGGAACAGACCAAACTATTTATCCAGTCTGATGATTGAATATATATACTTTATATGGTCAAAATTTCGCCCCTTCCATGTTACACGCATCCCTTTTACCATTAAATACATCTGTGGCGTCCACAATTTTGAATATAAAAAAATAAAAATGCAGAATCATAGACCAAATCTTTAGGGGCCCAAATCTTAATCGGATCGGATTATTAATATAGCCACAATAGAGAAAAACATACGAAAAACTTCGCTCCCTCTCTTTTTCGCACTCACACAAAATCGAGACGATTTGGTTTTTCGTACAAATGAGCGCCTCGATCTCAGAGACTATAAGAGCTAGAACAACCAAATTTTCTGCCTAGACTCCTGTGATATCGCTTCAGTGCAAGTTTATTTCAAAATTTTACCACGCCCTGCCCCCAAAAGACGAAAATCCACAATTTTGAAGATAGAAAAACCAAAAATGCAGTATGGTAGAAAATGACTATATCTACCAGATTCCCGAAATTGGTTCAGATCGAATCATTATTGTAGCCACAATGATAAAATGAATTTTCTGCAGCGGGAATACCCTGCGCCCATTCAGTGTTTCCCCTCGCCCGATTGCAGCGTAAGTCATTTATGGGGATGATTGTCGCTAAAGATTCTCTCACACGCACACTCACAATCACAGACTCTGCCTCGTGCAGTGTACGTGTGTTGTTGTGAGAACTGATGTAGATGTAGATGACAGATGCAGCAAACAAATGTAAGATGTAAAATGTAAAAACTGTTACAACATTTGAAGATTCCACATAAATCACATGTGTACAGACTGAGTACGGGTATAAAAGTAGAGTCGCGCCTACAGCGACCCCGTACGTTCTTTCTCGTTATTGATTTGCAAACATGTACAAAATTGGTCATCGTTATGTGATACAATACTTTCATATAAAAGGTCTTAGTCAAACAAATATGAAAATCGAGCTGGATTCTACCATACGTAATTCTACCCCCTCGTTTACAACAATAAAATATTGGGTGGCTGAGTTTAAGCGAGGTCGTTTGAGCTGCGAAGATTAACATCGTAATGGGCGTCCAAATGAGGTGACCACTTCAGAAATGGTGGGATGCGCGCGGGATCATTTATATTGACTACCTCGAAAATGGAAAAACTATCAAAGGGGAATAATTTTCGAACTTGTTGCAGCGTTTACATGATGAAATCCTGGAAAAACGACCGCATTTAGCGAAAAAGAAAGTATTGTTTCATCATGACAATGCGCCGATTCACACCTCTGCCGTTTCAATGGCTAAAACTAATGAATTCAAATTTGAATTGCACCCTAAGGCCCCTTTTATTCGCCAGACTTGGCTCCCTCTGATTATTTCTTATTTCCAAACTTGAAAAAATGGCTCGGAGATTTGTCAACAATGAACAGGTGGAGTCCAAGGTTAATGCCTATTTTGAAGAGCTTCACAGTTCTTATTCTAAAAAAGGTATTAGGTCGGCTATTTCTGGGACGGCCCTCGTATCTTGCTTTTAATAAACCTTCCATCCTTACTAATGCGCACGTTTACCACAAATCTAATAACTTAACTCTTCGAGTAAGGGTATAAAAACCGAAAAATTTATTTATTTATTAAAATTTTGTGAAATGTAATTTAAGTCTCCAGCACCTCGGAAAATTCAGGTGTTTGCTATTTATTCTCACGATGAAGTGATTGTGTTGATTGCGGCATCCATATGCATCCACATCTCACTATTCACTTCAGGAAGAATTGTATTCCAGAGCTGTGTGTGGAGTTTTCAAAATTGTTATCAGTTTTTTTAAATTTCTGTCGGCATCTGTCATCTACATCTACATCAGTTCTCACAACAACACAAGTACACTGCACGAGGCAGAGTCTGTGAGCGTGAGTGTGAGAGAATCAGTAGCAGCCGCTACTGCCATCAACCCTAATAAAAATTTATATTTTGTTGCGGGGGGCAACTCCCGCAAGGGGACTCGCTGCTGAAAATTCTTTCATCATTGTGGCTACAATAATGATCCGATCTGAACCAAATTCGGGAATCTAATAGATATGGTCATTCTCTACAATACTGCATTTTTCGTTTTTTCTATCTTCAAAATTGTGGACTTTCGTTTTTTGTGGGGGCGGAAGGGGTCTTGACAAAAGTTTTTGCTCTACCTCTTTTAGGTTTGAGATCCAGGCTACACAAAAAGTTACGAAAACCAAAACGACTCGTTTTTGTGTGAGTGCGACAGAGAGGGAGCGAAGTTTTTTCGTATGTTGTTCTCTATTGTGGCTATATTAATGATCCGATCTGATTCAGATTTGGGCCCCTGATAGATATTTCTTTATGATTCTGCATTTTTTGTTTTCTGTTATCTTCAAAATTGTGGACGCCACAGATGTGCGCCCTTTTTGAGGGCGGAAGTGGGCGAGGCGAAATTTTAAAACATTTTTCTAGGAGTGAGATATAACATCAGTATGGAAAACAAATTTGGTTGCTCTATCTCTTTTAGCCTTCGAGCAATGGGCGACAAACAAGACGGACGGACGGACAGACGGACGGACAGACAGGGCTATATCGACTCGGCTATTGATGCTGATTAAGAATATATATACTTTATAGGGTCGGAAATTATTCCTTCTCTATGTTACACACATCCACTTTTACAAATACAATATACCCTTTTACTTCGAGTACGGGTATAAAAAGGCTACCTGACCACCGAAAGGGAACATTCTTCAAACGGAAGCACTAGAGGAAGCGGAATGTCACTGAGGCCCTGCAGGGGGCCTTTCTCGAATCTTGTCCGATCAGCCGACCTCAAAAGTCCAATCGCAATCCGTGGTGGACGCGGGAGCTGAGCGAAGTCAGGAGGGAGTCGAGGAGGCTCTTTAACAGGGAAAAAGTAACAAAACCACACAGGAAAGCTAGGACGAATATCACCGCAGCTTTAACGCCTACAAGAACACCTGTAGAAAGGCGAAAAGGGAGTCATTGGTATAATATATAATATAATATCCCCTCTCCAGGGGAACCTAGTCCTCAACGACCTTCTTCTTCAGTTGGGGAGGAGCGGATATAAGGTCGTGGCCTATGCGGATGATCTAGTGATACTGGTAATGGGTAAGTTCCTACCCACAATCGGTGACCTTCTGGAATCTAAACTGGGAGCGGCTGGGCACACCAAAACGGTCTGCGGGTTAATCCCCAAAAGACAGAACTGGTATTGTTCTCACGAAAATCTAAGATACCAAACTTCAAACGACCAGCAATTGGTGGAAAGACGCTTGAGTTATCGAACGAAGCCAAGTATATTGGTGTCATCCTAGACTCCAAAACTCTCCTGGAAGAGAAACACGGAGGAAAGGAAGAAAAAGGGAATGGCTGCTTTCTAAATTTTGTTGTTCGCCTTTGGGCGAACATGGGGCTTACAACCGCACATCATCCATTGGATGTATACCGCGGTAATTAGACCCATTCTGACGTACGGAAGCTTGGTGTGGTGGGAAGCGGCCAACACCAAATCCCGCTTAGAGAACCTCCGGAAAGTCCAACGGACGGCATGCCTTGGGGTCACTGGATCTCTCAAATCCACCCCACAGGCTGCTCTGGACACCATGCTAAACCTGGAGCCCATAGACCTCCACCTTAAGTGCAAGGCTGTGACAAGTGCCGCGCTTTCAGCCGCGTGGTTTTTCAAGCCATCGCCTTATGGCCACGCCGCAATACTTTGTAAGGAGGACAGTGGAACGGGCGAACGGAGCGACTACTGTGTCTCGGAGTTTTCATGGAAGAGAAATTTTTAAAGGACACATACCGCAAAGAGAGAAATGGACGCGTAAAAAAGCTGATCTTGGGCAGAACGTGCTCTCCATCTTCACTGACGGGTCAAAGACAGTCGAAGGACAGGAGCTGGAATCTTCTCTGAAGAACTAGCAACCAGCATATCCCCTGAGGCTACCAGACTGGTGCAGTGTATTTCAGGCAGAGATATACGCAGTGTGGCAAGCGGCAAAGTTGGTATATACCTTGGAGATACCTCCGATCTGCAATCTGCGTTGACAGTCAAGCTGCTATCAAAGCCCTGGTTTCCTGCAAGATCACGAGCAGACTCGTAAGTGATACGGTGGACGCGCTAAGCCGGATCAGGGGCGCACTCAATCACACTCACGTGGGTCCCGGGTCACACCGACATCGCGGGCAACGAGAGTGCGTACGAGTGTGCCAGAAATGGATCGGCTAAGCCACTGGCGGACGCAGTCAGCGAAATACGGAGTCTCGCAGATGATGGGTCGAGCTAGAACGAGATCAGACAGATGGTGGATCAGACAGACGGTGGAACACAACACCCAACTGTGAGATCTCACGCTCGCTCGCCGCCCCCTAGAGAGGCTGATGCTCTTTATTGAGGACTCGGTATGGTTCGCGAAACCTCCCTAAGCACCGGACGTAATCCCATGACGAGTGTGGGCATCGCAATAAGCAATTCTTGCCTCCGACATCGGTGGAGCAGCCCTATAAACCAAACCTGGACGACCTCGGTGGAGCAGCCCTATGAATCCAAACCTAGTATACACAGGGTTTGGACAGAAAGTTTGGTCGAAACTATTGTGACTATTCTAATGATCCGATCCGATTCAATTTGGGAACCTGATATAGTCATTTTCTGAGATCCAGGCGCTCATCTGTACGAATGGGCAAAATCGACAACGAAAAAAATTGGTGTGTGAGAGCGAGCAAGACGGACGGACAAACGATGTTTCTCGAAATGATTTTTTCTATTGTGACTATTCTAATGATCCGATCCGATTCAAATTTGGGAACCTGATATGGTCTTTTCTCTATTTGATTCTTCATTTTAATTTTCTGTTATTTTCTTCAAAATTCTGGACGCCACAGATGTGCGCCTTTTTGTGGGCGGGCCGAAATTTTTGCATTTTTGATTACAAAAATTTTTGCATTTTTTTCTTACAAAATGGATCGAGAGTCACATTGTACAGAGGAAGAAACCCAATTGCCTCTTGAATAAAAAGATCTATTAGAATTGTATTTAGAATAATACTTTAAAAAGGAAAGCTAGTCAGCAAACTCGCGTAAAGCCACAGAAAACTAGCAAAAAACACTTGACCACTGCATTGATCCTTTGAGCAAAATGACCAGTTTAAGTCGTAAAAGGCTATTGCAGCAGAAATTAAACAAGAATTTGGTGATCCAACGATGCGTATACGACTACAACAAGCCAACCTTCCAGGGGAGAATAGAAAATAGGTTCTACCTATGCGCGAAAAAAATATATCGATGGGGCTAACTTTTGCTATAGGTCACAAAAGACTGCGCAGGATGCACCAGAGAGAAAAAAAGTGGAAAAAAAAAATGTTATTAAGCGACGAAACTAAAACAATTTTATTTGGGAACAATTTCAAAAGGATTAAACGACCCCTTAAAGAAACAGAATTTGATCCAGGTTTCACCAAAAAAAATTTCACACATCGAGGGAGCAATTTAATGATTTGGGGCTGCTTCACCTGGTACGGCGTACGTCCACTTTTCCCAATCAACGAACAAAATCAACGCTAAGTGACACAAATCCATATTGAGAGTGCTACTTTACATTATACTAAAGAAATAATGCCATTAAGTTGGGTATTTCAGCAATAGAACGACCCAAAGCCCACATCGACGTGGCTGACCAACTTGGTTGAGGACCAAAAAAAGGACGTATTAAAGTAGTCTAGTCAGTCTCCCGACTTATGTAAATCCATTCAAAACCTTGTGAGGAGATTTATGAAACGAATTAAGCTAAGTTTTCATTTCAAAAATAAAAAAAACTATGGAAGGTCGTCCAAAAATTGTGGTACGAGACACAGATAGAAACCGGCCAGACGCCTTTTTAAAATATATCAAAAAAATTAAAAAGCTGAAAAAAAAAAAAAGGTTAAACACATTAGATATTAACTAGCAAGCACTAATTAAGCAAAAAAATTTAATAATCTGTTAACAGATTTTTTTCATTAAAATACTGAAAGTGTACCTATTATTTTGATCAGCAAAATATTGACTTTGAAGCAAATACTGAAATATTTTCTGTTTATCATTATCCTATACTGAAATAAAAGTTTATTTTATGGAAAACAAATACTCAATGAATAAGTGGGAACAAATTTGAAGTTTTAAATATTGAACAAAAAAGTTTTATGTTAGTTTAAAGCTGAAGTAGATGGGTGTACCTATTATTATGATCAGGTGTGAATGTACTTTATGGAGTCGGAAACGCTTCATGCTTATGATACACACATCCACTTTTACCACAAATACAATATACCCTTTTACTCTTCGAGTAAGGGTATACAAATTTCGGATTAAATTTCGGGTGTCTGCGTTGTTTTTAAATATTTAGATTGATATTTTAGATTACTTAAACCCACTTCGTAAAAATCAGCATATTTCCAATTTTACCATTTTTAAATCATATACTTAACATTTATAATTAAAAATGTTTTTTTACTTACTTATGTATTTCTGGAGAATCATACGACAGCAATCTAATCAATGGTGGTATTCCTCCCAATGATCGTGTCCGTTGCTTATTTGGGTCGTCCATGTAACATAAATGTTGCAAAATATGCTGCTGCATTTGCCTTTATAGCATTGTTCGGATTACTAAGAAAACTTATTACTTCTGAAAGATTTGGATCACGCCACCTCATGGTTGAACAAAGGTCGTTGTCGGATCCTCCGATATAATCTTCTTTCTCCCCTACTCCTCGGGGTGGAACAGCATTAAGTGAACTCATGGCGAACTGAGGTAATTTAAAATCAGTTGTACCGTCGAAAGGTCGACATTGAGCCTCGCTAACGGTTTCAGACCCATTGAGGTTATCATCAAAAGGACTTGCAGTGAATTGTTTCAGGTTAGTGCTTGTACCTTGTATTCCATAACCAGGTTCTGTCGTGTAGCCGTAGGTACTACTGATTCATCTGTATAGTGGGGCTCTACACCACAAGGTATACCAGAGATCCCATAATCTGGCGTCTCGTCAAATTGGGCGGCTTGTATGTATCTTACAGTTGGACCTAGTGAATGATTCTCCATACCGGCAAGGGCAACTTCTGGAGAACCTGTCTCGTTCTTATTCTGAGGACCAAGTACTGAACAATGAGGCGTAATGTGTGATATGGCACCAATTCCTGGCGGCTTTGTGATGTATATTGGTGAATTTGTATATCCAGCTGCCGAAAACTGTTCGAAATTTTGAAAAGAAGCATACTGGGTTTGCATACTGTTTGCCTCTTGTACCAAAGATGGCTCCATGTTCAAACTATGTGCTGGATTCATGATTTAACTATATTAAATGAAAAAAGATAATGTTGAATAATACAAATTAAATACATATTTCGCTTCTCTGCACTCCATAATTAAATTAATCATTAATTAAAATAAAAACGAACTTACGAAAGAACTTACGGAGTCGCTGTAAACGCGACTCTACTTTTTATACCCGTACTCAGTCACGGGGTCAGTCAGTTCATTTAATCATTGTGGCTACAATAATGATCCGATCTGAACCAAATTTTAGTATTAGTGATTTAAGTAGAGGAAGTGATTTAGTGTGGATATTATTCGAACGAATTATAATCCGAGTATAAGATCCGAAACGGTTCATGCAAGGAATATTTCGATCTACACAGTGGAAGGTACAAAGGAATAAAATTTCTAAAGGATCTAATAGGAATCGTGTTCAACAAATCAGGGCTGTCGATGTCACCCATGATCAAGTTATGTATGAAAATCACACCAAGCATTTTTCTACGATTAAGTAAGGATGGAAGGTCTATTAAGAGCAATCTACGAGAGTAAGAACACATTCATCCCAGTTGAGGACTGTTTCTGGACTGATTCTATACGGTCTTGGTGTACTTTGTACTGAGGGCACCATACACAAGAGCCGTACTCTAAAATCGGACGAACAAGCGAAAAATAGAGAGTCTTCGTTATATAGGGGTCGTCAAATTTCTTTTGACCACCTCTTTATAAACCCAAGCACTCCCATGGCTTTTATTTACCATGGTACAAAATCTGTTCAGAAAATTTTAGCTTGGGGTCTATTTTAACACCAAGATCATCAACCAATGTAATTCTCTCAAAGAAAAACCACCGCAGAGGGGTTGAGAGCCAACAAGGGGCTGGAGCGATGAAATGTCACTACTTGCATTTCGAGGCATTCAGGTGTAACATATTTGCACAACACCATGACTGAAAGTTATTGAACGTCATCGAGAGTAAAATGAAATGTCACAGAGTTTAACGTCATTCGCGTACATGAGTACTCGAGAGTTTGATAATACTGAAGGCAGGTCATTAATGAAGAGTGTGAAAAGTAGGGGCCAAGATGGCTGCCCTGTGGTACTCCAGAAGTAACCTGAACAAGTGAAGACAAGGAGTTTTTGAAGAGGACTCTTTGAGACCTAGAGCAAAAGGTAGCTGGAAATCCATTTCAAAAGATTGGGCGGAAACTCTAAAATGTCAAGTTTTTGTGCTAAAAGGGAATGGTTTACAGAGTCGAATGAGTTTAGAGTTTACTGAAATCGGTGTAAACGACATCCGCCTGCACGTTACCATGGAAGCTTTTAATATATATAATAAGGTAATTTTATTTTATAATATATAATTTTATATATATATATAATTTTAATAATATAACTAGTCAATTTGTAGTTTTTGATCGTCGCCTTATAAATCCGTGCTGAGCTGAAGTGAATTGCAGAGATGTTGCAAGTGGGGGGTTAAAATTTTCTCAAACATTTTAGGAATAGCGGATAACTTTGATACTACCTTTCTCATGGAGAGGAATAATAAACGATTCCTTCCAGATCGGAGGGAAACAAGGGGAGTTAAGGGATAGGGTGAATAGTTTAAGCAGGGGTCCACACAGAGCGTCGGAGCAGTACCTGAGTACACAGCCGGGGACTCCGTCAGGACATGGTGAGAAAACCGGCTTAACTAGTCGAAGATCCTGAAGCAGTGAGCTTTCATTTAACGTAGGGGTGAAAATGCCGTTCGATCTTGGTAAACTGTATGGATACGGCTGAATTGTGCAAAAAGATCGGCAATGGATTGATCATTGTTTGCCGACGAATTATGAAATGATAGCGAGGATGGATGTGCGGACGTTATACGCTTGTTTTTACGAAGCTGTAAAACTGTTTAGGGTCCTGAGATAAGCGCATCCTGCATCGAGCTAGGTAATTTTTGTAGCGTTGAGCATTAACAATGGTGAAATTTTACCGAGCTATTACATAGCAAGCCAACTTCTTGAAATTTTTATAGTCTTGATTTTATATTTTAAGACTGGATAGCTCTTTTGGTAAACCAAGGGGCTTCCCAGATCTAATCGGACAAATATATGGGACACAAGAATCAAAGAGCGTGTCAAGTACATTATAGAAAATGTTTGTGCCTTTCAAAACGTCAGTGCACAAGTACAGAGCGGACCAATCGAAATCCCTAATCAGGCTATTAAGCTTCGTAAACTCGGCCTTGCGAAAGCAGCGTACACGTTCCTGGAACACGTTCCTGGAAGCTTTTCAACAGTTAGGCAACTTTAAAGATTAAGCCTATAGTGCTCTTCGGGCCTAGCAGGCTTTTGAGCCTAACGCCCTTTCGCACGAAGCCCACACGATTTCCTACTAGACTAGACTATGGGGCACGAAGCCCGCAGATTTTATGAGGAAGCCGCCCGTGCCGTAGGTCACGAAACCCGGCCCGGCTATCTCTGTTCTAGTCCATACACGCAATTGATAGCAAGCCTTCCAGGCTTTTGATAATTTAAAGATAAAGATAAAGATCCAGAAAACTTCTGATCAGTATTAGCACCTGTCAGTCGACAAAAGACCTTTGTGACACACAAAAATCATCGAAAACGTGATAACGTAATATATGGACAGCCCCTAGATGCAACAGCCGATTGAAGCACCTCCGATCCATTAATGAACAGTTTTCCATAGCATTTTACATGTTTTTCTATTTTTAAAATTGTGGGAATTTCGCATTTGAAAGAGGCGGGTCCGACTTTCGAAATACACTTGTATTAAAAGTTGTATAACAGGGTTTGGACAGAAAGTTTGGTTGTTCTAGCTCTTATAGTCTCTGAGATTCAGGCACTCATCTGGACGGATGGGCAAGGCAAACGCGTCTGTGTGTGTAAGAAAGATCGATAGATATGGGTGTTCTTCATGATTCTGC
>CM019043.1:20623751-20646914 GCA_009664405.1 Drosophila bifasciata
AATTTCTTTGACTACCTCTTTAGAAATACAAGAACTTAGGGTCTAGAACTTAGGGTCTTTGGGTCTAGTTTAACCCCAATAACATCAACCAATGTAATTCTCTCAATAGAACCACCGCAGAGGGTGTAAGAAGCAACAAGGGGTTGGAGCGATGCAATGTCATTACTTTGCATTTCGAAGCATTGCTGTAACATGTTTGCACAACACCATGACTGAAGTTATTGAGATCGGACTGCCAGCGAGAATGAAATGAAATATCCTTTATAGGACACAGAGTTAAACATCATCCGGTTGTTGATCGTCGCCTTATAAATTCGTGTTGAGGTCGTTGTGCAACACTGGTGAGGAGTGTATCTTGCTTTTACCGCGGAAAGTTAAAAATTAGCTTATTTCGTGAAATTGACCTAAACTCGCTTATAATAAGCAATAATCCGATCACCAGTGGTTACCCCACAACCTGCTAAGACGGCGGGCCAAAATTGTCAGTAGATCGGTAGTTTTTCGGATAACCTTGCCTCGCCGCAATGGCGGCCCAGAAAAGCCAGTAACGCGGAGTCTGGGGCAGCTTAATCCGGAACCATGGCTGGCATGGGATGGCCAGGATGGCCACGGAGAAGGCGACAGGATCAAGGATCCTAGTGGAGACTCTCAAGAAGAGAGAAGGAGACGCCAGACTGTCTACGGCAGGCGTGAAGAAGACGGTAAACTCTAAAGCGACCTTGGTCTCAAAACCTACGCAAAAAACCACCTTGAAAAGGAAAGTGACGGATAATAAAACCACCAAAAAGATTACGACGAGTGAGAAAGAGAAGTCTCATGTAGAGAACAAGAACAACAACAACAACATCAACAACAACAACAACAAATACTACGAGGGCCACAAAGGCCCTTATGTCGTGTACATCGACAAAATAAGCGACATTAATTCCAGAAAGGCCATCAACCAGTTCGAGCTATCCGAACTGTTGGTAAATTTGGGACTTGGCGGTATATAGGAGGTCGCGAGGATAGGCTATGGCAGGTGCAAGATTGCTTGTAGGTCGGCCGACAGCGCTAACGAGGTTGTGGACAACAGTGCCTTCGCCGCCCACGGGTACTCTCCTCGAATTTTGCGACACTTTGTGGAAAGGGCAAGCCCTAATCTTTGGGATCCCAGGCCACCACTCGGAGGAGCAGCTCGCGGAGCTGATCACTTCAGACGTCCCCATAGAGGGAATAGCACGTATTTCCAGGAAAGACAGAACCTCGGGGGAAAGGGTACCCACCGGCAGGGTCAAACTCTGGTTTAGAGGGAGCAGCTGCCCAAGGAAATCAAGTTCCTGTATTCCAAAATTATAGTGAAACCCTTCGTTCAGTTTAGCCAATGCTTCAGGTGCTTTAGGCTCGCGGCCATATGGCGCAGCACTGCAAGAGCGGGCCGAGATGTTTCAAATGTGGTCAGGACCACAGCAGCGGCACGCTATGCTCGGGGTTAAGCTGTGCTAACTGCAAAGGGTAACCACGCGGCTACGCACCCGCAATGCGAGGCGAAAATAAAAGCGTATGCCATTCAAAAAAGCATGACGCTGGAAAACCTATCACGGGCGGAGGTCAAGGTCAGGTATCCGACACTCTTTGGTAGATCTTCTCCCAACCTTGGAGACCCAGGGGATTTCCCCGACCCACTTGGCAAAATGTCACGCTTCCCGAACTACAGAATAACAACACAGAGGCAGCTAGGGAAATTCACTCGGTTGCTTCGTTCGCCGAGGTGACCAAAGCCAAAAGAGCGGCAGCACGTAATTTGGAGTCGGCTAAGGCAGCTGCCAATATGGCAGAATGGAGGAACGCGATCAACGCTAATAGCCCTCAATTGAGTGAGAAATTTGTGAGAACATCGTCCGTGGTTTCATCTGTGGCCCAGGAAAAGCTTAACGCACTATGATCCATGCTAACAGCGTTCTTTGGAACCGAACAATATGTCAAAGGGGAATTGGTGCAGAAGTTTTTCAATAGATCTTGTAGTATGTTAACACCTCCAACGCTGAACTCGACCGTTTGCAGATTGTGCAGGGGTTGGAAGCGGGATA
Source organism: Drosophila bifasciata (assembly GCA_009664405.1). Lineage (NCBI taxonomy): Eukaryota > Metazoa > Arthropoda > Insecta > Diptera > Drosophilidae > Drosophila > Drosophila bifasciata. The sequence continues at coordinate 20,625,821 of CM019043.1, forward strand.
TCAAACAACAAACAATGAAGATTCTTCAACTAAACATTCAAAGTCTGACTTACAACAACAACAAACAGCTCCCTCAATATGTTTCTAATGAACAACGAAATAGACATTGCAATCCTTTCGGAGATCTGGGTTGTAAACAATGCTGACTGCAGTATCTTAGATTATAACTTCATCGGCAAGCCCAGTTGGAAGCTACCCGGCTACGGCGGGTTGGAATCCATATTAGAAAGAAAATTAGATTTAGCATTCTGAAAATTGACAGTGATCTAGAGATCGTAGGTATTAAGACCTTGAACCTCAAAAACAATCTCAACATTCTTAGCGCATACGCTGCGCCCTCAATGACACTTTTCCCAATTCAAATCGGGCATTAAAAGGTGTTCGAGCTTGCGGAGTCCTAGACTACCCTTCGGTCGTAGGAGGAGATTTCAACGCCAAGTCTTCCATCTGGGAAAACTCTTCCAGTGACCGCAAGGGCCGCAGCATCGAGAATGCTACTAGTGAGGCGGGTTTTATCTGTCTAAACGACGGCTCTCCAACTTTCTCCAGGAACCCCTCCCAATTCTCAGTTCTTGACCTCACCTTTTCCAATCACAGGAACGGTAGAGTTGACTGGCAAGCCCTTAAATCCAAAATAACCAACAGCAACCACTTCCCAATCGTCATAACAGTCGAAGGTTTAGATGCCTCCATCCCAGAAAAGAAAGTGCTGCACAATAGAATAAATCGTATTTTAGGAGCAAGCAGCTTTACCAATCTGCAAGAGCTCAACGATAAGGTCAAATCCCTGACCAGTAAGAACACAGTTACCATTCCCAGTAACAACAAGTTTATTCCCAAGAAATGGTGGAACGAGGATATCGAGAGACTATTTCGCGTGAGAAATGCGTGCAGGCAAAAATACTATTACACAAAAAAATTGGAGGATGCCAGAGCCACAATAGAGGCCGACCGCAACCTGCAAAAGGAGATTAAAATTGCAGAAGGTCAAAATTCTCAAAGTTCATAGAAGAGGTGTCCTCTTCGCCCTCCATGGAGCAGAGTAAAGAACCTAAAAGAAATACGGACAAGTCAAAACGTAGGGAACACATGGACAGACGAAACGACAAGGGCTTTCTAAAAATGGTCAAAGACATCCCCTCCACTGTAGGCAGTAGATCCCCAGAGACCATTCCACCTCTGATTGGACCAGGTGACCCTGAACCTTTGGACATGGGGAATTTCTGTCCTTCCTGAAAACCGGGAACCCAAATTCGGCGAGAGGCCCAGATGGCATATCTTTCAGGATGCTGCAGCAACTTCCTGTGGGGAAAAAACATAGCATCTTTGAAATTATAAACAGGGTATGGCTCAGTGGCGTCATCCCAGAGGACTGGCGTAGAATCAAGGTGGTACCGATTCCCAAGAAGAATGCGGACCCCGCTTCCTTCCAAAACTACAGACCTATTTGCCTAATAAACACCTTGTTTAAGTCTATAGAGGGGTTGATAAAGTTAAAGCTGGACGAGCATATTTCAAGGCAAGAGCTTTTGCCGGTCAGATCCTATGCCTTCAGGAGGAACAGGTCCACGGCGCTCTGCATTAACGACCTGATCAACGAGGTCCTGGCTCTGAAGGCGAGAGGGAATCAGGTCGTGGCGGCCTGTCTTGACCTACAAAGGGCCTTTGACTGCGTAAGAGTGGACACGCTAGAGCAGAAGATGAATGTTATGCAGTTCGACCCGAATCACACTGCCTGGATTGCCAGCTTCCTGAGCAGGCGTCTACTAATCAAAGGCAAGAGTGAGGTTGAGGTGAACAGGGGAGTTAGTCAGGGCAGCTGTCTCAGTCCAACTCTGTTCAACTTGTACACTGCAGAACTGCACGAGATAAACGATGGCAATTGCTTACTGTTTCAGTATGCGGACGACTTCTTTATTATTTGCTTCCACAAAGAGATTTCCATTGCCAAACGTATGCTCGCAGGCAAAATAGACAGCTTTGAGGCAAGATGCAACAGGCTTAACCTTGCCTTCAACCCAGCCAAATCCAAAGTGATTCACTTCAGCATCCGAAGAACCGAGCTGAACATTGATCACCAAGGAGTCGAGATTAGGCAAGTAGATCAGATCAAATATCTAGGCAGAACAATTTCAGCGAACAACTCAGCCTCAGTGCACATCGAGCAGGCCATTTCGGAGTCAAACAGAAACTGTGCGTTTTAAGACTACTCAGTGGGTGCCATTACGGTATCAGCCCAAAGAGAGGGCTCATAGTTTACAAGGCCTTTGTCAGAAGTAGACTAGAATACGCTTGCTCGTCTTTCAGCAACTTGTCCAAAACCGCTCTAGCCAAAATCAAATCTCATTGTAACCACCCACCTCAGAAAGTCACTAGGCTTAATCATTTTGCACTCCCCATCCCGATTATTTACCACATGGCGGGAGAACTTCCCCGGAATACAGAATGAGATTCCTAGCGGCAAAAGAGTTAGCCAAAGGCATTTGCATACAGCCTCCCAGCGAGTAGGACGGTGTCCCTAAACAGGGACATAAACACGGGATACGCCAAGGCATTTCGCGAGTTCGGTGATATTCTGGAGAGAATCGAGGTCTTTGAGAGTACAACTTCGCATTGCACCAAAATTAGGTCAGACTTAGACTTTTTTAAGGGGGCTGCTGATAACAAGCACAGCTTAGACCAGGCGGGCATATTAGTTCTCCATAAAAAAGGGCACTCCTGACAAGGGGCGGCTTTGAGATCTACTACACTGATGGTTCAGTAGCTAACAGACACTCTAGCGCAGCTTTCCTACACGATAGCTCAGGTTTCATAGATAGCTTTTACACGCACAAAACCTTGTCATCTCTGTCCGCCGAGTTGCTGGCAATTGAAAAGGCCTTGGACCATGCTATCTCGCGCGGGTTTTCTCGAATCGCTATCCTAACGGACAGCAGAAACGGGGCTCTGATACTGGCAAGGAGCATTCAGGATAATTTTATCGCTTATAAAATCAGGGAGAAGATCCGTCACGCCCAATACCTAAAGAAGGTAGAAATCCATTTCATACCCGGCCACGCAAACATTCCGCAGAACACGGCAGTAGATTCAGCAGCCAAAAAGCACACAGACTGGGAAAATATACAGTCGTTAAATGGAATCTTAAAGATGCAATATGTGAGATACACCGAATACTGAAAGAAGAATGGGAGAGAGTATGCCGAGTTTGCCAGCGTTAAACGCAGAGGATACTGATCACTTTTTCCTCTACCTTAACAAAACCATGGTTCCTAAATAGAAATAAGCTAAAAGCCATTGACGCTAAAAAGGATCAATAGACTGCTTAGCGGCAGTGCATTTGATAGGCACACTCTTGCCAAAATGCACGTAGTCGCAAGTAACATTTGTGATACTTGCGATACTATCGATGACGCATCGCATATAATATTTAATTGTACCAAGTACAACACAACAAGACTAAACTACCCATCGCTAAGGAAATATAATAATATCTATAAATTCTTCGAAAAAGAACAAATTAGCTCGTACCAAACATTAATCGAGTTCATCGACAAAAATGGAGTAAAACTGTAACAAGTTACATATCTCGACGTGGCGATTTCGACCTTGTAAAGGCGGGCGGCAAATAATCCCCTCTACCCAAGGGTAGAGCGGTAACATAAAACCTCAAAAAAAAAAAAAAAAATTCGTGTTGAGCTGGAGATATAAGTTATTTACAGAGATGTTGCAATTTTCTCGAACATTTTAGTAAAAGCGAATAACTTAGTTATACCGGTATTCCTTGGATCAGACTTTCTACCTCTCTTATGTAGAAGAATATTAAAAGATTCCTTTCAGATCGGGGAGAAACATGAAGAATTAATGGATAGGGTGAATACTTTAAGCAGGGGTCCACACAAACCGTCGGCACAGTAGCTGAGCAATCGTGGTGAAAACACCCTCTTAACTAGTTGAATATTATTTTGAAGACGAGTGCTTTCATTCAACACGGGGCTGAAAATGCTGCTCGACTTTGGTAAACTGTACGGATGCGGCTGGCCAGAGTAGCTTTCATAAGAGTAGGGTGTTTGGATATATTAGGCAAAAGATCGACAATGGCCTGATTATTGTTTGCCGAAAATTATGAACTGGTAGCGACGATGATGTGCGGGCGTTGTATGCTTTTCTGTTTACCAAGCTGTAAAACTGTTTAGGGTCCTGTGAAAAGCGTATCCTGCATCGAGATAGGTAATTTGGATAGCATTGCGCGTTAAGAACGGTGAAATTTGACCGACCTATTACATAGCGAGAGAGAAGAAGAAGAAGTGCCAACTTACTAAAATTGATACTATGATACTACTTGATACTATGTATTTTAGACTGGTTAGCCCTTTGGTAAACCAAGGAGACTTCCTAGATTTAGTCGGACAAAACAAAATTAAACACAAGAATCAAAAAGTATATGAAGTAAATTGTAAAAAATGTTTGTGCCTTTCATAACGTCAGTGAACAAGTACAGGTGCAGAGTAACAATAAAAATCCCTAATCAGGCTATTAAGCTTCGCAAACTCGGTTTTACGAATTTAGTGCACATGTTCAGTTAGCCTACGCGATTGATCAAATACAGAAGGTCCACCCGAGAACTCCGTCAGGACCTGGTGACAACACCGGCTTAACTAGTCGAAGATCATGAAGCAGTGAGCTTTCATTTAACACAGAGCTGATAATGACTTCGACCTTGGCAAAACTGAATGGATTCGGCTGACCAGAGTAGCTTTCATAAAAGAATGTTGTTTGTATATAGTAGGAAACGAGAAAGAACGTACGGAGTCGCTGTAAACGCGACTCTACTTTTATACCCGTACTCAGTCTGTACACATGTTAATTATGTGGAATTTTCAAACGTTGTATCAGTTTTTACATTTTACATTTGTTTGCTGCATCTGTCATCTACATTTACATCAGTTCTCACAACACACACGTACACTGCACGAGGCAGAGCGTGAGTGTGAGTGTGAGAGAATCAACCCTAATAAAAATTTATATTTTGTTGCGGGGGCAACTCCCGCAAGGAGACTCGCTGGTGAAAATTCATTTGATCATTGTGGCTACAATAATGATCCGATCTGAACCAAATTCGGGAATCTGGTAGATATGGTCATTCTCTACGATACTGAATTTTTTGTTTTTTTCTATCTTCAAAATTTTGGATTTTCGTCTTTTGTGGGGCGACTTACACTTGTTCAGGTTTGGTATCACAGGAGTCTTGACAGAAAGTTTGGTTGCTCTAGCTCTTATAGTCTCTGAGATCCAGGCGTTCATTTGTACGAAAAACCAAATCAACTCGTTTTTGTGTGAGTGCGAAAGAGAGGGAGCGTTTTTTTCGTATAGTTTCCTCTATTGTGGCTATATTAATGATCCGATCCGATTCAGATTTGGGCCCCTGATAGATATGGGCTGTCTCTATGATTCTGCATTTTTAGTTTTTGTTATTTTCAAAATTGTGGACGCCACAGATGTGCGCCTTTTGTGGGGGCGGAAGTGGGCGGGGCGAAATTTTGAAACATTTTTCTAGGAGTGAGATATTACATCAGTCTGGAAAAAAAGTTTGGTTGCTCTAGCTCTTATAGCCTTCGAGCAATGGGCGACAAACAAGACGGACGGATGGACAGACGGACAGACGGACGGACAGACAGGGCTATATCGACTCGGCTATTGATGCTGATCAAGAATATATATACTTTATAGGGTCGGAAATTATTCCTTCTCTATGTTACACACATCCACTTTTACCACAAATACAATATACCCTTTTACTCTTCGAGTACGGGGATAAAAAGATCGACAATGACCAGATCATTGTTTGCCGACGAATTATGAAATGATAGCGAGGATGGATGTGCGGACGTTTTACGCTTGCTGTTTACGAAGCTGTAAAACTGTTTAGGGTCCTGAGAAAAGCGCATCCTGCATCGAGCTAGGTAATTTTGTAGCATTGAGCGTTTACAATGGTGAAATTTGACCGAGCTATTACATAGCGAAAGAGAGAAGAAGTTGGGAGAGCCAACTTCTTGAAATTTTTTATAAAGTCTTGATTTTATGTTTTTTAGACTGGATAGCTCTTTTGGTAAACTAAAGGGGGCTTCCCAGATCTAATCGGACGAACATATGGGACACAAGAATCAAAAGAGTGTGTCAAGTACATTATAGAAAATGTTTGTGCCTTTCATAACGTCAGTGCACAAGTACAGAGCGGACCAATCGAAATCCCTAATCAGGCTATTAAGCTTCGTAAACTCGGCCTTACGAAAGCAGCGGACACGTTTAGAATGCTTATCTGATCGATCCTATACAGAAGGTCCAATATCGACCGATACTTCGAAAGTAGGATGGTAGGAGTCTTCAGGTATAGTGAGCGGAAGGGCTCGGGTTAACAACGCTATGGTCGGATCCGAGACGAAGCACAGATCGAGCAAGCCGTCAATAAAGTCATGTCGTGATATGGGCACAAGGTTATTCGACTCGTTTACCGAAGACCAAACAGTGCCTGGCAAATTTAAATCCCCCAGAACTATTAAGTGGTCTTTATCTGATAGCGAGGAAAAAACAGTTTTTAAAGCGGACAGGTGCTGCTCGTATATAGAGATATCCGAAGACGGTGGAATGTACGAGCAGGTAATGAAAATAGAAAAAGGCTGGAAGAATCAGTTTTATGCACATGAATTCTAGGTCTTGTGGAACCTGGAATATGAAATGTTCCGACGTGAAGTTAGAGTCCACTGCGATGAGGACCCCTCCTCCACGTCGAGACAAACGGTCATTTCTAAATATTGTGTACCCATCTGCCAAAACTTCGGAACTAAGGATGTCCGGCTTTTAACCAGGTTTCAGTTAACACAATAATATGGGACAAAAATGTGAAACTTTCAAGATAGAGAGTGCTGAGCTTAGTATGTTATGTAAGCCTCTAGCATTCTGGTAAGTAATTAAAAGAGAGGAAACTAGTTTTTTGGATGGGTGTAAGTAGAGCGGGAAGATGAGGATGGAGCCCTGGTCTGACTGCCGGGGAGAGTTATGGGGGGCCATTCTTCTTCTTAGCCTTATACTCCTTCACAACCAAGTGCTCCGGCCAAAAATTGGCAGAGCAAATGGTGTCGAAATGAGATGGGGAGACGCTTATCTTAAACGAAGCTATCTCCTGGCATAAGCGAAATTAAACTTCTCCACCTTTAGGCCTTCGGCTTTTATTTTGCTTTGTATAAAAGCAGTTACATCATTAGATGTAAGATCAGGGCAAGCCGAGAGACAAAAACTTGCCGCTTTGGTGGCACACCCACCAGTGGTTTTGGCACCACAGGTGCGGTACCTGTGATGGCAATATCCGGTGGTCCCATACGTACATCAACTGGCGGGTTCGTAATGGATGGGATAACTATGGGTTTTGGTACGGACTCTACGGACACGGACGCTACAGTCGGCTGCATGTTCTCGAGACAATGCATTCCCTTGGAGTGGCAAACGACATCAACTGCTGCACAGTCGTAGTGGTCGGAGTTAGTTTTTCAGATGCCGGCGGCCGTGAGGCAGTTGGCGCTTACAGAGTCCCGCGGGTGGACTTCTTGCGCCGCGGAGACTCAGCCAGCAGCTGTAAACTGTGTGCATGGCTAAGAGCCGATCGTATTGCTTCTTAAAGCCCACGATCAGCTCCTTAAAGGCAATCCTCGTCTGCCTCATAAAGAGTGCATTTCGTTTTCGACCGCACGGCATTCCTCACAACTATAATGCAGACCGTTGCGTTGTGAGATGGCATCACCCACACGGCCAGAAATACCTGAGCACTTTGCGTGCACTACGCGGTCGTAAATCCAGCAAGGTTTGTCCGGCTGATCGTGAGTGATCTGCTTCTTGCAGGTGTTTTTTTAGCGCAGACCACAGAAAATTCCATAATTAATGTGTTTTTAATTTTTTTTTTCAAGAACAAAAAAGAAAGTCCAAAACAAATAGCAATCAGACCACAGCGCAAGCAGTTTCTAAAAGCTATGCTTAAAGAAGAAATTGAAAAAAAGAGAAGAACTACTGCAACAGCTTGTAAGTGAGAGAGCTACTGCACAAAAGGTTTATAAGCGAGAGAGAGAAATAACAGTTAGTTTGGATGATAGAGAGAGTTGCTAGACAAAAGCTAAAACCAGATAGCGGCCAAATGTATTTTCTTACTTACTGGAAGCAGCAACAAAAACACAATTAACCGACGCACAAAATTGATTAAAAGCGTTTGTTTTTTTACACAAAAACTAGGCATGCACCCGCAGATTTGTATAGCAACTCAGTTAAGAATATATTTAGTAAATTTATTAGGCTAAACACCTGTTGCTTGTAAAAGATAAAAGAAAGAAGCGGAGCGCAAGAAAAAACACGTCTGGTCACTAAAAGAGAACGAACGAATTGATCAAGAATATAGATACTTAATAGGGTCGAAAATGATTCCTTTCACATCCACTTTTACCACAAATACAATATACCCTTTTACTCTTCGAGTACGGGTATAAAAATGCAGAATCATAGAGAAAAACCATATCTATCAGAGTCCCAAATCTGAATCGGATCGGATCATTATTATAGCGACAATTGAGAAAACTATTTCGAAAAACATCATTCCCTCTCTTTCGCACTCACACAAAAACGAGTCGATTTGGCTTTTCTTACATATGAACGCCTGGATCTCAGAGACTTTAAGAGCTAGAGCAACCAAACTTTCTGTCCAAACTCCTGTGGTATTACTTCAATACAAGTTTATTTCAAAATTTCGCCCTACCCATTTCCGCCCTCACAAAAGACGAAAGTCCACAATTTTGATGATAGAATGAAACGAAAAAATGCAGCATCGTACATAAGGGCCATATCTACCAGATTGCCGAATCTGGTTCAGATCGGATCATTACTGTAGCCACAATGATGAAATAAATTTTCAGAAGCTAGCCGCCTACCCTTCAGCTGTGTTGTTATGAGAAGTGATGTAGACGTATGAAATGATGTATGAAAGATGCAGGAAAAAATGTAAAATGGAAAATGTTAGGTTAGGTTTCGTTAAGGCGGTAGCGGAGAGAGAGAGAGAAATCATATCCTGATATTTTTGGTAATGAGGGGACCAGACGCAGGAACCATATTCAAGTATAGGCCGGACAAGGGACACATAGAGAAGTTTGGTCGTACAAGGATCGGTGAACTCCGTGGACCATCTTTAATAAAGCCCAGGACCCCTCTAGCTTTATTCGAGATAGCGGATATATGGGAGTTAAAACACAGATTAGGTGAAAACATAATTCCCAAGTCAGTAACTGTAAAGAGGCGTTGCAAGGAGCAGTTATTGATAATGTAGTCATAAAGGTAAGGCTTGATACTATGGAAAGAAATAACGTTACATTTAGAAATTTTAAGAGGAAGCAAGTTTATTAAGCACCAATTGTTGAGTGCGTCGAGATCGGATTGTAAAAATAACGGGGAAAAAGGGTCACAATAGGAAAACACAATTTCACATCGTCGGCATACATAATTGTTAAAGCTTGGGAAAGATCGTTAATGAATAAATTAAATAGCAGAGGGCCAAGATGGCTACCTTGAGGTACCCCCTGACGTAACCGAAAAAGGCCTAGAGAGAGAGGAATTAAAACGGACACGCTGAGAACGATTGGAAAGATAGGCACTAATCCAGAAAATAAGTTTAGACGGAAACCCTAGGAGATAAAGCTTCTGGATAAGGACATTATGATTTACTGAATCAAAAGCCTTACTAAAGTCAGTTTAAACAACGTCAGTTTAAGACTGCTTTGCGAAACCAGCATGCACAAAGGTGGAGAATTCAAGAAGGTTTTATGAAATATAGAACGACTTTTCACAAATCCGTGCTGCGATTCTGAGAATATTGAACTACAAAAAGTGTTGGAGCTGAGAAGTTATCATTTTTTCAAAGAGTTTTAGAGTGGCAGATAAGTTGGAGATGGCACGATAATTAGAAACTTCGGATTTAGACCCCTTCTTGTGAATGGGAATAATGAAAGATTCTTTCCAGACGGTGGAAAGTCCCCGAGCTCTGTTGATAGGTTAAAGAGTTTAAGGAGGGGCACACAAAGAGAATCTGCACAATGTTTTAGAACAGCACTGGGAACCCTATCAGGGCCCGTAGAAAAGAAAAAAGTTTCCACGATTTTAAGTTGATTAGATTATAGTCAATGAATAGATACAATTATAACTATTCAGGAGGAAGGGATATGATTGCTTGGGATGAGATTTATCAGCAAGTATAGAGGAATGATTAGTAGAAGGAATAGAGTAGCAAAGTGGAAAAAATGAAGCCTTTCTACCATTAAGGGAAAATGAAGATGGAAATTGGGAAGAGTTCACAAACCTAAAAGAATTGCTTCGATCTCGTTTGAAGTTAAGCTTACATTTAGATAGGTAGATATTATAACAGGTTTTATTAAGTAGCGAAAATTTGCTCTTTGCGATTGAGTACTTAGAGAAGTCCAATTGCGAACCAGATCTTGTAAACTTTTTATAGAGACGAGATTTAAGATTCCGAAGGTTTATCAAGCGTGGAGTGAACCAGACAGGGCCTTTGAGATTACGCAAGGGGAAACTACAGGTACATATATATTAAAGATATTGAATATAGAACTATAAAATGCATTACTTGCGGTTTCCATATCATGAAAGTCGTCAAGGAATGACCAATCGATCAGAGAAAGCGCCAGGTTTAAGCAGTAAAAATCTGCTTTCCTGAAGCAAAAAGATAGACGGAGATTTAATGGGAGATTTGATAGAGTCAAAGGAGGACAACTGCACAGAAATTTCAAGTGTGGGATGATAAGGGTCCTCAGGGAAAGAGAGAGGAAATCCTCTGCAGACCACAGTGCTCGAGAAATCGGAAGTAAAGACAAGATCAAGAAGCCTACCCAAATTATTGGATATAGCATAAACCTGACCCAACGAAGTATCGGACAAAGAATCAATAAAAATCATGCTGAGTAGATGGGAACATCAGGTTGGAGTCAACAGAGGGAGACCAAGAGATATTTGGTAGGTTAAAGTCCCCAAGAACAATAAGACAATCCGAATCCTTAAGTTGAGACGAGACAGATTGAACAAGGGAAACATGACGCATATATGTAGAGAATTCAGAGGGCGGCGGAATCGCTCTTCAACCGAATAGAGTTGGGATGGTATGTCTGAACGTACCGCCACAAGGACACCACCGACACCCCCGCGAGATGGACGATCTGTCCGATAAATATTAGATTTATCAATAAAGATCTCGGAATTATAAATAGAAGGGTTGAGCCAGGTTTCAGAGAAAGCGATTACATCAGTCTCGAAAGATGCACTGTCAGTATATAATTGGTTGAGCTTACTGCACAAGCCGCGGACATTCTGATAAAGTTTCTTTAGAGAAATCAGTTTTTTGGGGCCGAATTTAAGTCTGCCGGAGATGGTGTAGAACAGACAGAAGTTCTTGCATACGAAGATGTAGTTGGAAGGACACCCAAACGGAGTTCAGGACTAGGGGAACGATTGGTAAACACATGACAAATAGTATGTACCGGCCAGAAAGAGGGGTCGAGCACACTATTGACATGTATTTCAGGGACAAGGATTTTGAAAGAAGAAATATTTCGCTTAACTTTAAAGTTAAATTTAGTAAATAACAGACCTGAGGATTCATAAATGTTTAACTTAGAGAAGATAAAATCCCTGACCAGATCTTCCGTAGCCGATGCAATAAGTCGGGAAACAAAAATAGATTTTAATGGAGCGACAGCAGTTAAAAATAGAAGAAGCGATGATAGGCCTATTTGGTAGCAAGGGCGTAGCAGATAATGAGCTAGTGATGACAGTGAATCCCGGATCCGAAACGAGGGCAGCAACAATAGAAACTGATGGAACAGGAAGGGTGGCAGGAAGGGTGGTACGCTCACAGCGGTGTTTGCATCATTGATGGATGCAGTGAGTGCCGCTGCATTGTTGGTCGGTGTGAGAAACGGATTGATGATTCCACTTTGCGAAGCCAAGGAATCCAATGTGTGTAGATGAGAAGAAGGCGTTCCGACTCCAATAAGTTTCGAATAGTTGTTGTTGTCGTTATTGGGGATTTTCCGCCTAGCAGATTCACTCAAAAGTTTGAGGCCAAGAAATTGAGATTCCAAGATCAGGAACTTCTCGTTGACAGCGACAAATTGCTTCCGACATCCAGAAAACCAGTACGAGTCTGTCGCATAAACGTACGCATTTCGACTCAATCTCCCCTGCAAGCCAAACATGACCAGGTCAGACCGACACGTTTTGAGATCAGATCATGTAGCCGTCCAAGATTGCCACCCACAGCACATTTTATGTGGGCGAAATTGTCACAAAGCCAGCAGCTAAGGAATATTTCGCCGACAATGTTGCCGCCAAATTCGCATTTCTTTGCACCGCAGACAATACTCATTTTTACAAAGAAGAACGCAAACTGGGAGTGTGAGCGCAAGCTATGTGAGAGAGCAGGCAGAAGAGCGAGCGGCGATCAGCAGAAGCAGCAAAGCCGATCCAGCGAGGCGACGAAAACAAACGGTGAAGCTCACGAAAGTAGAGACGCCGAAAGAGCTATTCCAAAAGAATGCGAAGTCCAGAGAGAGTGAGAGCAAGAGAGCTTGCAATTGCGCGCTCCAGAGCGTGTGTACGTAGGCGATGCAGCAGGTGCACGAGCGATGAGCACAGAGAGCAGTTATTCAAAGCAGTATGAATAAAAGCTCTAAATAATTGCTAGATCAAGTCTATTTAACGATTGAAGTGTTTGATTTAAATAAGCACAATTGTTAGCAACTGAAACTCATATAATTGGCACACTTAGTTATCGGCTATGATGGTTTCAAGATGACAAGATAATTTGTGATTAAAATAGTATTATTATATCAAAAAGGCAGGAGCGACCGGTTTAAGCGAGTGACTCAAGTTACTCAAGTAAAAATACTGCATTTTTCGTTTTTTCCTATCTTCAAAATTGTGGACTTTCGTCTTTTGTGGTGGCGGACGGGGGCGGGTCGAAATTTTGAAATAAACTTGTTTAGGTTTGGTATCACAGGAGTCTTGACAGAAAGTTTGGTTGCTCTAGCTCTTATAGTCTCTGAGATCCAGGCGTTCATTTGTACGAAAAACCAAATCGTTTTTGTGTGAGTGCGAAAGAGAGGGAATGATGTTTTTCGAAATGGTTTCCGATCCGATTCAGATTCGGGCCCCTGATAGATATGGTCTTTTTCTATGATTCCATTCCATTTTTCGTTTTCTGTTATTTTCAAAATTGTTGACGCCACAGATGTGCGCCCTTTGTGGGGGCGGAAGTCGGCGGGGCGAAATTTTGAAACACTTTTCTAGGAGTGAGAGATCACATCAGTCTGGAATTAAAATTTGCTTTGTTTCTATCTCTTTTTAGCCTTCGAGCAATGGGCGACAAACAAGACGGACGGACGGACAGACGGACGGACAGTCAGGGCTATATCGACTCGGCTATTGATGCTGATTAAGAATATATATACTTTATGGGGTCGGAAATTATTCCTTCTCTATGTTACAAACATCCACTTTTACCACAAATACAATATACCCTTTTACTCTTCGAATACGGGTAGAAAAATTACTAACATTGAAAAAAAATACGTATACCTATACGGAAGCTTTTTCGCCCGACTTGGCAGCCCTATCTCACAATTTTACAAAGTAAACACTGAAATTTTTAAAAAGACATAAACATGAGCTCATTTTAAAAAGAGCTCTTGTTAGTAACTTTGAGATATGTAATTAATTAAAGCGTGTTGAGAGATGTGTCTTTCGGAGAGGGAGAGAAATAGTCTCCGTTTACATATATTTTACAGCGACTTTATATTCCCGTACTCGAAGAGTAAAAGGGTATATTATAATTGTGGTAAAAGTGGATGTGGTTCATATAGAGAATGAATCATTTCCGACCCCATAAAGTATATGTATTCTTGATCAGCATCAATAGCCGCGTCGATATAGCCCTGTTCTGTCCGTCTTGTTTGTCACCCATTGATCGAAGGCTATAAGAGCTAGAGCAACCAAACTTCTTATCCAATGTGATGTGACATTTCACTCCTAGAAAAGTGTTTCAAAATTTCGCCCCGCCCACTTCCGCCCCCACAAAGGGCGCAAATCTGTGGCGTCGACAATTTTGAAAATTCAAAACGAGAGAGAACGTACGGAGTCGCTTCGAACGCGACTCTACTTTTTTTATACCCGTACTCAGTGATTTATGTGGAATTTTAAAATGTTTTATCAGTTTTTACATTTTACATTTTTGCTACATCTGTCATCGACATCAACATCTACATCATCTACATCAGTTCTCACAACAACACACGTACACTGCACGAGGCAGCATGTTTGAGCGTGGTAGCCTGGTAGATATGATCATTTCCTTTGATACTGCATTTTTGGTTTTTTTCTATCTTCAAAATTGTGGATTTTCGTCTTTTGTGAGGGCGGAAGGGGCGGGGCGAAATTTTGAAATACACTTGTTCAGGTTTGGTATCACAGGAGTCTTGGCCAAAAGTTTGGTTGCTCTAGCTCTTATAGTCTCTGAGATCCAGGCTACACAAAATACAAAAACCAAATCGACTCGATTTTGTGTGAGTGCGAAAGGGATGGAGCGAAGTGTTTTCGTATATTTGCCTCTATTGTGGCTATATTAATGATCCGATCCAATTCAGATTTGGGCCCCTGATAGATATGGGCTGTCTCTATGATTCTGCATTTTAGTTTTTGTTATTTTCAAAATTGTGGACGCCACAGATGTGCGCCCTTTGTGGGGGCGGAAGTGGGCGGGGGCGGAATTTTTAAACTTTTTCTAGAAGTGAGAGAACACATCAGTCTGGAAAAAATTTGGTTGTCTATCTCTTTTAGCCTTCGAGCAATGGGCGACGAACAAAGACGGACAGACGGACGGACAGACAGGGCTATATCGACTCGGCTATTGATGCTGATCAAGAATATATATACTTTTATATGGTCGGAAATTACTCCTTCTCTATGTTACACACATCCACTTTTACCACAAATACAATATACCCTTTTACTCTTCGAGTACGGGTATAAAAACTAAAAATGCAGAATCATAGAAAAAGACGAAATCTGATTTGGATCGGATCACTAATATAGCCACAATAGAGAAAAATATACGAAAAAACTTCGATCCCTCTTTTTCGCACTCACACAAAAACGAGTAGATTTGGTTTTTTGTATTTTGTGTCGCCTGGATCTTAGAGACTATAAGAGTTAGAGCAACCAAACTTCTGTCAAGACTCCTGTGATACCAAACCTGAACAAGTGTATTTCAAAACTTCGCCCTACCCCCTTCCGCCCCACAAAAGATCGACAATTTTGAAGATAGAAAAAAACAAAAAATGCAGTATTGTAGAGAATGACCATATCTACCAGATCCCTGAATTTGGTTCAGATCGGATCATTATTGTAGCCACAATGATCAAATGAATTTTCAGCAGCGGGAATACTCCGCGCCCTTTCAGCGTTTCCCCGCGCCCGATTCCAGCGTAAGTCATTTATGGGGTTGATTGTCGCTACAGATTCTCCCTCTCGGTCACACACTACTCATACATTCTGCCTCGTGCAGTGTACGTGTGTTGTAGTGAGAAAAGATGTAGATGAGTATGTAGCAAAAAAAAAATGTAAAATGTAAAAACTGATAAAACATTTGAATATTCCACATAAATGACATGTGTACTGACTGAGTACGGGTATAAAAGTAGACTCGCGTTCACAGCGACTCCATACGTTCTTTCTCGTTTTTTAAATTTTGTTTTATGGTGTATGTATATGAGGAGTTATGGATCGGTGTTATGCGTATGCATGTATGAAGGGTGATGGGTTATATGTGGTATATTTTATATTATTTTATATATATATTGTTTTTGTGTGCGAATGAGTATGATGTTTCTTGATGAGTGTGATGTGGGTGGATGAGTGTAATGTGTGCGATGTGTATGGATGAGTGTAATATGTATGATGGTGTGCTCCTCTGATCCTGTCTGCTGTCGGATAACCGCCGGCGACCAACACTTCTTCGGTGCCTTCCTCCCGCAGCGCGTCCTCAGCCTGGCCAGTGGCTGGTGCTGCTTTTGGAGCTCGGCGTGTCCTCGTCGTAAGACCAAGGTAGCACCCGTGATCCTCCTTTCCAGCGCCGTCGTCTCTGGGTTTTCTGCTCCTTGTCCAGCTCCCATCGACGGTGCCCCTCCGGCATCATCTTCCAGCACTCCTCTGGGATCTTCCTTCTTTTTGTGGTCTTTTTTAATTATCACGAATTTTCTCGGGCGCACATGCGACCCTCTTTTTTCGTTTCTTCCGCAAACTGTCTTCCTCTTCCACTCGTCCACGTTGACCCTCTCCTCCCATGCACCTCTGTTCAAAACATCCCTGATCCCACTTCTCTGGATGCCATATAGAAGCCGCTGTCTGTGCTCCTTCTCCAACCCTCACAACTATCGGCTCTCCCCCAAGCCTTCCATAACAAAATGAAGTGTTTGAAATGGGGGGAAATTTAACCATGTCGAACAGGGAGTGAGAAGTAGTCTGCACCTGGCAGGGAGATCTAGAAGGGCCTGATCTCCGGTACGGTGGGAACGGTTGAGGTCAGCTATCGAAACCTCACCCTGGTCCACGTCTGGGTGTTGAAATGGAGTGTCGAGTAAAGTCCGTGTGTTTTTTTGAATTGCCATTTTTATACCCGTACTCGAAGAGTAATAGGGTATATTGTATTTGTGGTAAAAGTGGATGTGTGTAACACACAGAAGGAGGCGTTTCCGACCCCATAAAGTATATATATTCTTGATCAGCATCAATAGCCGAGTCGATATAGCCATGTCTGTCCGTCCGTCTGTCCGTCCGTCTTGTTTTTCACTCATTGCTCGAAGGCTATTAGAGCTAGACCAATCAAATTTTTTCCAGACTGATGTGATATCTCACTCCTAGAAAAGTGTTTCAAAATTTCGCCCCGCCCACTTCCGCCCTCACAAAGGGCGCACATCTGTGGCGTCCACAATTTTAAAGATAGCAGAAAACGACAAATGCAGAATCATAGAGACAGCCCATATCTATCAGGGGCCCAAATCTGAATCGGATCGGATCATTAATATAGCCACAATAGACAAAAACATACGCAAAAACTTCGCTCCATCCCTTTCGCACTCACACAAAATCGAGTCGATTTGGTTTTTTCTATTTTGTGTCGCCTGGATCTCAGAGACTATAAGAGCTAGAGCAACCAAACTTTTGGCCAAGACTCCTGTGATACCAAACCTGAACAAGTGTATTTCAAAATTTCGCCACGCCCCCTTCCGCCCCCAAAAGACGAAAATCCACAATTTTGAAGATAGAAAAAAATGCAGTTTTGTAGAGAATGACCATATCTACCAGATTCCCGAATTTGGTCCAGATCGGATCATTATTAAAGCCACAATGATCAAATGAATTTACAGCAACAATTCCCCCCCACTCCTGCAACATAAGTCATTTATTGGGGTTGATTGTGGCTGCAGATTCTCTCACACACACACTCACGCTCAAACATGCTGCCTCGTGCAGTGTACGTGTGTTGTTGTGAGAACTGATGTAGATGATGTAGATGTAGATGTCGATGACAGATGTAGCAAAAATGTAAAATGTAAAAAATGATAAAACATTTTAAAATTCCACATAAATCACATGTGTACTGACTGAGTACGGGTATAAAAGTAGAGTCGCGTTCGAAGCGACTCCGTACGTTCTTTCTCGTTGTTGTTATTTTTTTGGCGTTCCGAGATGTTCAATTAGTTGGTGTATTGTGCGACCTGAGGGTTTGGGAAGTTTGGGAAGGTTCCTAATTATAAAGGTGCGCAATCTTAGACAGCAGGTAAAGTCGCTGTCTTTGCTCGACCACAAAAGAGGGACAGCAAGTGCAATCATACGCAGGCCAAAATTTCCGTATAAGTTGGCTCGCAGAAGCACGGCGCTGAGTGATCTGGAAGGGATCTATCTTGCTTTGCGCCCATTGCTCGAAGACTAAAAGAGCTAGAGCAACCAAATTTGTTTTCCAGAGGCTATCTTACTCGTCCAAGTGTATTTCAAAATGTTGACCCGCCCATTCCGCCCCCACAAAAGGTGCAGATCTGTGGCGTCAACACTTTTAACAATAACAAAAAATGCAGAATCATAGAGAAAGCCCATATCTATCAGAAGCCCGTATCTAAATCGGATCGGACTATTAGTATATTCACAACGGAGAAAATCATTTTGAAAGACATCGTTCCCTCTCGCTTTCTCTCACACAAAAACGAGTCGATTTGGTTATTCGTATTTTGTGTCGCCTGAATCTCAGAGACTTTAAGAGCTAGAGGAACCAAACTTTCTGTCCAAACTCCTGTGATACCAAAGCAAGACAAGTGTTTTTAAACATTTCGAGCCGCCCCCTTCCGCTGCCACAAAAGACGAAAGTCCACAATTTTGAAGATAAGAAAAAACGAAAAATGCAGTATCGTAGAAAATGACCATATTTACCAGATTGCCGTATCTGGTTTCGATCGGATTATTATTGTAGCAACAATGATTAAATTAATTTTCAGCAACTAGCCTCCAACCCTTCAGCCGTGCAATGTTGCTGTAGATGACAGATGCAGAGAAATTTGTAAAATGTATAAATGTAAAATGTAATATGATAAATAGTTTAAAATTCCACATAAATCACATGTGTACTGACTGAGTACTAGTATAAAAGTAGTGTCGCGTTAACAGCGTCCCTTCTCGTTGTTTTATGTATTTTTTGGAACTAATCTGACGACGGGATACAGGTCGTCTTAGTGAGGATTTGGTTTGGCACTGGCAGAGGAGAATCTGCAAGCCAGTTAGCAACCATTCCGCTGCCTGGTATGCGAAAAGAGAGAGCCTGGAAAAGAAAGTATTCCTGGAGCTAGAAGAAGGCAAAAAATGTTTGTGTTGTTTCCCATACTTTCCTCTGGATGGGACCGACAAAGTAGTGCTCAAAGATATGTAAACGTAGAGCTTAGGATTTTATCTGTAAACGTAATTATAAATATTAATTAGCAAATAAATAGGATACTTCAAGGTGATTAGGTAGTTAGGTTGATGAGCACGTACAATTTGCGGTCCAAGCAGAAAATTCGTCCGAGAAGATATGCGATAAAATGCAAGGCGCTGAGGGGGGCGAAGACAGTTTAAGCTTGCCAGGAAACGTGAACGTCCTACCCTCGGAAATAGTTTCCGGCATAAACGTCGTCATCGCGCAAGCTCACGAGACGCAGAGAGGAGCGATGAATGCAGTTCCTCTTCTTCATCTCTGCAGTTGCGGCAGTAATCGTTATATGTATAGGGCTCCCATCTGTCGTGGCACCTGGCAAATAAGTTTTATCGTAGTGTAATTTGCGCTTTGAGAGCAGTTAAGCCTGTGTCAAAATAACCTGCGCTTAAAAGGGCGAAACAAGAGCTCGAGCGGATGGAGAATGGCGCCGGTCTTTGTTTTCTCTTGTGACTGCGATGTCTACTAATTTTTAGTGAAGTGAAAATAAAACTAACATCGACAATATTTTTATAATACCGAGTGTTACGATCTGAGATCGACACCAACATCAAACCGAACGGAGAAAAAAAAATTCAATTTTATTTACTCCCAGGCCGATCCCGTTTGGGTGAGTTAAATTATAGGTTTTAAACCTATTTGCAGAGTTGTACCGTTGGATGTACTTTGCGTCATCCCGTTTGAAGTACTCTGCATAGTGCCATACAAAGTACCGTATGATGTACCTTTCTGTGTACCGTATGAAGTACTTTTCTTAGTACCGTACGAAGTTCCATAGCTATTGTTGTATTGCAGCGCCAAATGTGCGCATCGTCGTGTTGTACTGCGGACCTGATCTCCCACTAGCCGTGCGCTATGCATCACTGTGTCACTGTGTAAAAAGAGGAAATAATTGGGTAAAGAGCGAATGAGTGATACCAATACTTGTGCCTGTTCGTAAATTTGATAATACACTTAAGGATCATGTGGTGCCGAGATGACATAAGCTAGCTGAAATGGAGCATTTTTATAGAGATCACTACCAGCATATCCGCGTAATTGGGCCCGGTGTGATCAAGGAAGTGTGGGCACAACGAGTTGCACTAACACCGCAGGCAACTCCCGCTCTACTTCGACTCCTGTTAAATCTGTCCGATCTCTTTAGTTTCTTTAGTCTGAATCTGAAACCGCACGCTAATTTTAATTATTCTTTATTGTTATGCACAAGCCCTTGACGCGATCTCTCCCTAATTTTCAGCAGCGGGAATACTCCGCGCCCTTTCAGCGTTCCCCGCGCCCGATTCCAGCGTAAGTCATTTATGGGGTTGATTGTCGCTACAGATTCTCCCTCTCGGTCACACACTACTCATACATTCTGGCTCGTGCAGTGTACGTGTGTTGTAGTGAGAAAAGATGTAGATGAGAATGTAGCAAAATAAAATGTAAAATTTAAAAACTGATAAAACATTTGAATATTCCACATAAATGACATGTGTACTGACTGAGTACGGGTATAAAAGTAGACTCGCGTTCACAGCGACTCCATACGTTCTTTTCTCGTTTTTAAATTTTGTTTTATGGTGTATGTATATGAGGAGTTATGGATCGGTGTTATGCGTATGCATGTATGAAGGGTGATGGGTTATATGTGGTATATTTTATATTATTTTATATATATATTGTTTTTTGTGTGCGAATGAGTATGATGTTTCTTGATGAGTGTGATGTGGGTGGATGAGTGTAATGTGTGCGATGTGTATGGATGAGTGTAATATGTATGATGGTGTGCTCCTCTGGATCCTGTCTGCTGTCGGATAACCGCCGGCGACCAACACTTCTTCGGTGCCTTCCTCCCCCGCAGCGCGTCCTCAGCCTGGCCAGTGGCTGGTGCTGCTTTTGGAGCTCGGCGTGTCCTCGTCGTAAGACCAAGGTAGCACCCGTGATCCTCCTTTCCAGCGCCGTCGTCTCTGGGTTTTCTGCTCCTTGTCCAGCTCCCATCGACGGTGC
>CM019043.1:20647214-20676608 GCA_009664405.1 Drosophila bifasciata
ATCTTCATGTGTCCTTCATACTCGTTTATAAATTCCACATAGCTTTTCCAGGTGTCTGATGAGATACGTCGCTCCACTGACAGGAATCCTTTGCTTGCATTTTCCAAAGACCCCCGCAGGGCTGAGATAGTGTTCGGAAAATGGGGAGTTTGACAATAAACCGGCCGTCTGATATTGTTTGTATATTCTCTATAAAATGAGCTTCGCACTGTGCTTCAATTGGCGTGCGTGGTTTTTCGTCCGTCTATCTGTTGTCCAGAGTCCAGAATTTTTCCATTAGTTCCTTTATTCCCGTTGCATAAATGGCTGCCGAACTGTTTGCCGACTTTACTTTTCCTGGCGATGAGGGGGCTTTGTAATTGTAAGGACCCCAAGAGCTATACCGGTGGCAGCGCATGCTACCAGAAGGGCAACCCAAGCCGGGCAGAAGCTAAAAGTAGTTCACCCTGACGTTAGGGCTAAAAAAACGCGTACGTTATGGGGTAATGTCCGTTAACGATACAACAGTTAAGGTGCAGGGATTCGGAGACCCAGTACCGGCGGTGATTCGGGTTGCGAGCGCAGGCCCCCAGGCGTCGGTATCCTGTGACTGCAGGAAAAAACCAGCGAAAAGAGGATCCGCAGGCAGAAAGGGACGTTAGAGGACCTGGAATCGGGAACCACAGACGCAAGCTTCGTCCTCACTGGCCCCTCAGTGTCGGAGGCAGAGCTGGCTACGTCCCTCTCTCGCCTTGGACACAGCGAGGAGCTGCAAAAGGCGGAGCCTCAAGTCACGGCTCCCAACATCCAGGTCGGGTCCCCTATCTGGGACGGACGAGGAGGCTCTGACCAGACGCAAACGGCTTATGGGATACAGGGCATCGGAAAAATATCTTCGTGGTATAAGCCAAAGACCCCCCCAGGGGGGCTGCAAACAGCTTGCCTACCCCTGCTACCATGGCTGTAGAAAACCATCCAAGGATGTTTCCGAATTGGGTAAGTCCCCCAAGCATCTTCATCTCCAAGGCCGGAAATATGAACCACATCTCCTCAAAGCACTACAGACCCATCAGTCTATCCTCATTTTTGCTAAAAAGGATGGAGAGGCTGATTGATAAAAAGAACTAAAAAGACAGAAAAGTGTTGGTAATATCGAAAAGACTCTTAGCCATCATTAATATGCTTTGGCGGCCTTCCTAGGCATAGAGGTAGACTTGAACAACGTCGATATCGAGTCAATAACGGCCGTACTGACCAAGATTGGCACACACCCGACGGTAACCATATGGCTGGACAGCGTTCTCAGGAGCAGAACGATTAGCGAAAATCCGGGCACCTCCTCGTCAAGAAAGAATGTCACACGAGGTACTCCGCAGTGAGGGGTAATATCCCCTCTGTGAGGACCTATCTCAGGCCGAGGTAGGCTCAGTCCGTCCAGGATTCGTACCTCTACAAAGAAATTTGCAGTTCGCTGTAACTTTGAGACGAGCTCTAGCTATGTTCCCGGGTGGTGATAGTGGTGGGAAAAATGTTCGTACTGGCGAAATGAAAACGCTGACGATCGAGTTCTCTTTTTGAACATTTAAGAATGGCTTTTATTGATATTTAATTGGTTAAGGTTTCTGTATCGTGTCGGCGGGTGTGTCGGGGGTAGAAAGAACCGGTGAGGCGTCGATGATGACGTCTGTTTAACTGCCGGTTCTGTTGGCTGATAGACTGCCCAACGGTGTGATCGACGTTGGGTGAACTACCCCGATTGATCAGCGGCACGCGCTCTTTAAAGCCGGCACCTGGTGTGTGGGGCCGCTGAGTCTGCAGTTCTGGGAAGTGGGTTACTGTGTGGGAAGGGGTTTTGGGTCAGTGTTGGGTGAGTGTTGGGTGAGTGGGTTTTTGGGGAAGTGTCGTGTGAAGTGAGTCTTGCTGACTATGTAGCTGACCTAGTGACTGAGATTTCGGGGAGATTTAGTCTGCTAGTGGGTGTATGTGTATCATAGTTTGCTAACGGGTGTATCTGTAGGGGTATTGTATAGGGCCATGGTTCATGGTCCGTTACACCTCTCCTGTTGAACCCAGTCCTCAAGGACCTTCTTCTTCAGTTGGGGAGGAGCGGATATAAGTGATACAGGTAACGGGTAAGGTCCTACCCACAATCAGTGACCTTCTAGAATCTTCGCTAGGAACGACCGCTAGCTGGATATCCATACATCCATTGGATGTATACAGCGGTTATAAGACTCATTCTGACGTACGGAAGCTTGGTGTGGTGGGAAGCGGCCAACACCAAATCCCACCTAGTGAACCTCCAGAGAGTCCAACGGACAACATGCCTGGGGGTTTCCGGATCTTTCATATCTACCCTTCAGGCTGCTCTGGACACCATGCTAAACCTGAAACCAATAGATCTCCATCTTAAGCGTCAGGCTGAGACACGTGCCGTGAGGCTTTCAGCCGTTTCGTTGTTTCGTGTTTCGGAGTTTTCATGGAAAAGAAACTTTAATAGACGCATACTTGACACGGATCGATGCGTAACACTGCCCTTGGGTAGAACGTGCTCTCCATTTTCACTGACGGGTCAAAGACAGCTGAAGGGACAGGAGCTGGAATCTTCTCTGAAGAACTAGCAACCAACATATCCCTAATACTACCACACTGGTGTCGTGTATTCCAGACGGAGATATACGCAGTATGGCAAGCGGCAAAGTTGGTATACACCTTGGAGATACCTCCAATCTGCGTTGACAGTCAAGCTGTTAACAAAGCCTTGGTTTCCTGCAAGATGTAATGCTACCTTATTTCAGACTGAGGTAAGCTCAGTCTGTCCAGGGATTCTCTACAAGAATATTTTGTAGATTGCTGGGACTTCAAAACAAAAGGCTTGGCCGTGAGACCGAAAGTGGAGCAGGCGTAGGGTCTAATTACCGTGTAGGTAATTCGCACTTGGCGATGGACAAGAACGTTAACACCGCTCGGTGAGGAAAGTGCTGACACCAGAGTTTTTGGTGTTTTGGTAATATTTGGTTGGGTTTTACCTTATTTCCGTTGAGGGTTCGGCTAAGAATTGATGACACGTTGTTGGGTTTTGTTTTGATATTATTTAACTGGTTTTTATTTGTGTTCTGTGTCTTTTCTTGTGTCGTGTAGTGGTTTCGTATACAGTGTTCTCGCGGAGGTGACGCGACTTAGAATAGGCGATGGACTGGCGTGTTGATTTATGCTAGGCGATGGACTGCCAATAACGTTGGCTGATGGACTGCCGTTACTGTTTACGATAGGCGATGGACTGCCCTGATTGATCGAGGGCTCGGGCTATTTAAGCCCGATCTCGAGTGCTGAGTCCGCAAGTCTGGGTGCTGGGTTGGTGTCGGGTTCTCCAGCGCGTGCCACCGACCCGGTCATTGCCTCGGATGCACCGAGAAATGAGCTGAGTCTAGATTTGGCACTTTGGTCATTGACTCGGTTGCACCGAGAAATGACCTGTGTGGAGTTGTGTAACTCGGGGAAACTGGAGTTGGGTAACTCTTGTGGAAATTATGGCGCGTGTGTCGATTCGGCAGAAATCGATCGGCGCGTGGGACTTGGAAATTGTATGGTGTTTGTGTTGTTACAAAATGTGGTATGGTGTTTTGTGTTCTGTATTGGGTCTTATAAAGTATTACATATGGTATAATATGGTGAGTGTAAATGTAACGGTTCGTTACACCCCCCCCTTTCTTCCGGGTGGGGTTGCAATTGGCCGCTTTGGTTACTCCTGGGTCGGCAAAGTTTCTGGCCAACGTGTTTTGGCGTTTCTATTGGTGGTTTTCCGTCGTCAGGGGTCGTTGTGATCGCTGGTGTCGTTTGCTTCCTCAGCCATGGTCGTGATCGTCGGCTCCGTGGCCCAGATGTCTGTAGAGTTCTCCATTTTCGAAAACGTAGTCGGGGTATTTATCGGGTTCTTCTTTGGTTTGCTGAATCCTTCGTGTGAGCCAGGGGCAAGATGTTGCGTCCTCTTTGATTCTTGCTAGCGTCTCCAAGGGTCGTCGGGACAGGGCATCGGCGACCACGTTATGTTTCCCTGCTCTGTAGTGGACGTCGTATTGATACTGTTGGAGTTCGAGTGCCCATCTCGCTATTCTTCCGTAGGGGCTTTCCAGAGTGTTCAGCCATTTCAGCGCGAGATGGTCGGTTATAACGTCGAATCGGTATCCTTCTAGGTAGCAGCGTAGTTTTCGGATTGCCCAAATGACGGCGAGGCATTCCTTGTCTGTAGCGGAGTAGTTTCCTTCGGCCTGGTTCAAGCGTCGGCTGACATAGGCGATGACGCGTTCCTTTCCTTCGATCTCCTGCGTGAGTACGGCGCCTATGCCGAGGTTGCTCGCATCGGTTTGTAGTGAGAACTTGACGTTGAAATCGGGGCAAGCAAGTACAGGAGCGGTCGTGAGTAGTTCCTTTAGTTGGTCGAAGGCCGCTTGTTGATCTGCGGTCCATGTCCATGTTTGTCCTTCTTGAGTAGCTGAGACATTGGTTGGACTACTGTAGCAAAGTTTGGCACAAATCTTCGGTACCAGGATGCCATTCCGATGCACTGACGTAGTTCTTTTAGGTTCGTGGGTGGCTTGAGTTCTTTGACGGCGGCAATCTTGTCGGGGTCCGTGTGGATACCTTCTTCGCTGATGACGTGACCAAGATATTTGATCCGGTTTTGGAAAAATGTGCACTTTTCCGCGTTTATCCGCAGATTCGCTTTTCGAAGGCGAGAGGACTATTGCCAGGTTGTGTAGGTGGTCCTTGAAGTCTCGTCCGACGACGACAATGTCGTCTAAATATGCGAATGCGTAGGGTTCCATGTCGGCTCCGATCACGGTATCAAGGGCCCGTTGGAATGTTGCTGGTGCAGAATGTAATCCGAAGGGCATCACTTTCCATTGATAGAGACCTCTGCCCGGGACCGTGAAGGCGGTGGCTTCTCTGCTTCCGTTGGCCATGGGTATTTGCCAGTATCCGTTTTTTTTAGATCGAGGGTGGTTATGAAGCGTGCGTTCTGTAGGCGCTCAAGATGTAGTTGATTCTGGGCGGTGGCTAGGCGTCAGGAATAGAGTGAGTGTTGAGTTGTCGGTAGTCAACGCACATGCGCCATTGCCGTTCTTTTTACGTACGAGTACGATGGGGGCGCTGTGTGGGCTTCGTGAGGGTTCGATGAGACCTTCTTGGATCAATTGGTCGACTTGCTCGTCGATAATCCGCATCATGGCTGGGTTCTTTGGGTAGTACCTCTGTTTGATGGGTCGATTATCCCTCATGACGATGGTGTGCTCGGCGATGTTGGAGGTCCCGTGGAGATTATTGAACTTTGGAAGTTCTGTGTCCAGAAATTCTTGGATCTGTGGCGCTATGTCCGGCGGCCAGGGATCGGAGATCAGTTCAGGGTCGGGGTCGGTGAGATCGGGGGTTTCGGGGTCCTTGGGCTGGCTGGGGTCTTCTGGGAGGATAGTTGTGTCGAACGCGCTGGGGGTTCGATCCTACCTGGGTAGTCGCTTATGTGGGCGACGATCGGGGTAGCATTGGCCGTGAGTGGCGTAGCTTCGTGGGTCTGGCGGTATACCTGGGTCGTAATGTCTCCAGATCTACGTATGGCCAGGCGGGTCTCAGTGACGACTCTGTTTTCGCAGCAACGACTTGTTTGGGCGACGAAGATTTCGGACGTGGTGTTAGGCATGGCGTGGTGCATGGCGCTAGTGGGCACGTCAGTACGCGGAAGGTACTCCAGTGGGTTGGCGAAGATCGGGGTGGCGTCGGCCGTGGGTACGACAGGGCGGCATTCGGTGTTTCGGGGGAGTCATCGGGTTAGAATCGGACCCGAGTGTAGAGGTTCTGTGGATATGAGTTCGATGATTGGACCCGACCAGTAAAGGGATTTGCGTGGCTGTTTCCCTCGTGGTTTGGTTGTTGCACTGTTGCTGCCGTTGTCGTTGTTCGGGGCTGGTTGTCGTCTTTGAGGGTGTCCGTGGGTTCACCTTCTCCGTTGAGGGTAGGGTACATGGGTGCGCGGTGGCTGAACTTGGACCTGGGCTTCCTGTGTCGAGCGGGTTCCAGTTCGTTGGGGTTTGTCTCGTGGGTGAGATCCTTGTGGGGGTTCGGGGTGCGTGTGCCCCGTAGTTTTGTTTGATCCTGGGCTTCCTGTGTCGAGCGCCTGGTTCAAGTGTGTTGATTCTTGTCTCGTGTGTGAGATCCTCGTGGTGTGTTTGGGATGTGTGTTCCCTGGGTTTGGCTTAGGACGCGGGTGCTCCGTAGTGGCCGTGGGATTCGCTTTCCCGTTTGCTTGGTTGCAGTTTACCGGTGCTTGCTTCGGATTCGTGTTTTCCGTTGTGGGCCGGTTCTTCGCTTTCCGCTGTGGTTGGTTGCGGTGTCGTATTCTTCGTTGCATTATTGGGTGCCGTCTTCTTTGGGGTAGGTCGGGGACGTGTGTTCGCTGTGGTTGGTTTCGGTGTCGTATTCTTCGTTGTGATATTGGGGGCCGTATTCTTTGTGGTAGGTCGGGGAAGTGTGTTCGCTGTTGACCTAGATTTCTTGGTGCTGGGTTCGGTGACTTGTACGTGGTTGGATTGAACTGACGGTGGTGTTGGCGTGAGGTGGCAATCTTTTAGCTTTAGCAGCGTGGTGCCGCATTGGATCGTCGTTTCGATGGCACATAGGAAGTCCATGCCGACTATAACTTGCTCCAGCATGTTAGGGGAGGACCAGGGTGGGATTTGGGCCTCTCGTTGATCCAGCTTGATGTGCGCCAGTAGAACTTGTGTGATCTCTCTGACTGAGCCGTCAGCCAGGCGTATGCGGACGCATGCATCTTGCAGGTTGGAGTTGTTATTTAGTTGTCGGGCCGGGTTGTCGCTGACGAAACTTCGGGACGCCTTGGTGTCGATGGTGGCCTCCGTTGTTTGTCCTCCTATTGTCACTATCGCCACTATTCGGCCGTCGTTCACGTGTAGTGGGTTGCTTAGTCGCGGGTCTGTGGAGGCGTCGTTCTCGGCTGATCCCGGGTCAGTTGAGGACGCGTGTCGTTTCCCGACGTGGCTCGGCGGCAGCAGTCGACGGTTCGAGTGCCGCGCTTTCCACATTCCCAGCAGAATAGGATCGAAGCGTTGGTGCAGTCGTAGGCGGCGTGTCCAACTTGACCACATCGGCGACAGGCTGCGCGTGGGTTGGCAATGGGGTGGTGATCATTCGATGGGCGATGTCGTGGTTCGTTGCATTATTTTGATTCGATGACTGTCTGCGCGGTGTGTCGGCTGAATCCCAATGGGGTCTCGAAAGGGGGTACGGTAGGACTCACCTTCTCTGCGGTCTGGTTGTCTTGCCGGCCTGGTGTCTCGTGATGGGATTCGCATGGGGTGCGGGAGTCGTTGCGTGTTTCCTCTCGTGAATAAGCTCGTACTCTGCCGCTAATCGGGTTAGCTGTGACAAACTTTCCAGTTCGTCTCGTCGCACGTATAGTTGGAGTCCTGGCAGGGCGTTGTCGTAGATCCTATAGAGCTCCTTAACTAGGTCGTACTCGGCATGGTGCATGGTAGCCGTATCTCAATGAGATAGTCTTTGAATGGTTCTCCCACCGCTTGCTTGCGGCCTCGGATCTGGTCCTCAATTGTTCGAAATACCTTGGCGGCAGAAAATAAGTCAGAAATTCCTGGCGGAAATATGCCCAGGAACTACCCTGTAGTTGGCTGGTACGGTGCCAGCGACTGGCTCGGTCGGTGAGTAGTTCGGCCATGCTCCGAGGCAGCTGGTTGGTGTCCACTCCGTAGGCGCGTGCGCGTTCCTCGAGTAGTTCAGAAACGATAGTGGGTCATCTTCTCCGTTGAACTGGATGCCCCATCCGCGGATGCGTTCCGCTGTGCGTGCGCGTTGTTTTCGGGCACTTTTCACTGTATTTTGCTGTGTGGGTCACTGCGTATATTTTCGGCGGCGGTGGCACTCGCGGCGCGGATTCGGGTGGGTGCGCTTTGGGGTCCCAATTTGATTTTTACCGGACTTGTGTTCTGTGGTTTGCTCTACTCGCGTTCTGCCAAGCGGGTTCTTTGGTCTATGGGTGGAATTCCTTGGCGAAGGCCTCCGTGGGTCTTTAAGCCACGTAGCCCCTGGTGTTAAGGTCTTTTTCCATGGTGATTTTTTCTTTAAGTTTACTGCGTTTTACTTTGCCAGAAAGATTTGGCGAATTTTACCGGAAATTAGCTCCTTAAAGTTTCCGTAAGTCCCTGCTCGGGCGCCACTTGTAATGATACCTTATTTCAGACTGAGGTAAGCTCAGTCTGTCAGGGATTCTCTACAAGAATATTTTTGTAGATTGCTGGGACTTCAAAACAAAGGCTTGGCCGTGAGACCGAAAGTGGAGCAGGCGTAGGGTCTAATTACCGTGTAGGTAATTCGCACTTGGCGATGGACAAGAACGTTAACACCGCTCGGTGGGGAAAGTGCTGACACCAGAGTTTTTGGTGTTTTGGTAATATTTGGTTGGGTTTACCTTATTTCCGTTGAGGGTTCGGCTAAGAATTGATGACACGTTGTTGGGTTTTTGTTTTGATATTATTTAACTGGTTTTATTTGTGTTCTGTGTCTTTTCTTGTGTCGTGT
This sequence comes from Drosophila bifasciata, assembly GCA_009664405.1. Taxonomy (NCBI): domain Eukaryota; kingdom Metazoa; phylum Arthropoda; class Insecta; order Diptera; family Drosophilidae; genus Drosophila; species Drosophila bifasciata. Next base: position 20,655,798 of record CM019043.1, read on the forward strand.
AGTGGTTTCGTATACAGTGTTCTCGCGGAGGTGACGCGACTTAGAATAGGCGATGGACTGGCGTGTTGATTTTGCTAGGCGATGGACTGCCAATAACGTTGGCTGATAGACTGCCGTTACTGTTTACGATAGGCGATGGACTGCCCTGATTGATCGAGGGCTCGGGCTATTTAAGCCCGATCTCGAGTGCTGAGTCCGCAAGTCTGGGTGCTGGGTTGGTGTCGGGTTCTCCAGCGCGTGCCACCGACCCGGTCATTGCCTCGGATGCACCGAGAAATGAGCTGAGTCTAGATTTGGCACTTTGGTCATTGACTCGGTTGCACCGAGAAATGACCTGTGTGGAGTTGTGTAACTCGGGGAAACTGGGTTGGGTAACTCTTGTGGAAATTATGGCGCGTGTGTCGATTCGGCAGAAATCGATCGGCGCGTGGGACTTGTGAAATTGTATGGTGTTTGTGTTGTTACAAAATGTGGTATGGTGTTTTGTGTTCTGTATTGGGTCTTATAAAAGTATTACATATGGTATAATATGGTGAGTGTAAATGTAACGGTTCGTTACACAGTTGATGCGACATCTGGATTAATTACTGTTACCAACGACTTTTTTGCCGATTTGTAGACTCTCAATTGGCTCTTATTGAAAATGTTTTCCCAAACATTAGTGCGAATTATCAGAATCGCAAAGAATAATGATGTACAAGCACTAAATTTCACAATTCAATCAAAAATTGCTGGCGATTTGGTGACATACAAATCCGTTGATTCAATAACAAATCCCGATGATGTTGTAAATTATCCAACGGAGTTTTTGAACTCTCTGGAGCTACCAGGATTTCCACCACATAACTTGCAAACTCAAAGTTGGTACAGTTATTATGACATTGCGTAATTTGAATCCACCGCGACTTTGCAACGGTACTCGACTTTCGGTAAATAGACTAATGCCGAATTTGATTGAGGAACCATTATTAACGGAAAGTACGCAGGTGAAAATGTATGTATTCCTCGAATACCAATGATTCCGACTAATCTTCCGTTTGAGTTCAAACGATTGCAATTTCCAGTTCGCCTTGCATTCGCAATGACAATTAACAAGTCGCAAGGCAAATCGCTTAGTGTTTGCGGGATAAATTTAGAAAATCATTGTTTTTCACATGGGCAGTTATACGTTGCGTGTTTACGAGTTGGGAAACCATCCGCTTTGTTTGTGTTATCGTCAGACCAAAAAACTAAAAATGTGGTTTACCAAAGAGCACTTCAATGAAACGGATAATTTGCGAACACGCATAACGCTTCGATTCAGTATTTACTTTTTGCTAGTATATATATAATCAAGAATAAAGACAAATCAAAAACCTCAAAAGCTCAACGAAGTGTCGTCATTCCTTCGCCGAACGCGAATACAAATCAGGTGACCCAGAAACACATTGCCGCGCACACCCAAACTCAGGTGTCAGCGTTTTTTCCCTTTCATGGCCCAGTGCGATTACCAAACTACCTACACGGTAGCCAGACTCGACGCCCGCTCCACTTTCGGTCTCACGGCCAAGCCCTGCCCTAAAAGTTCCAGCGAACTACAAATTCCTTGTAGGGAAGAATCCTGGACAGACTGAGCCTACCTCAGCCTGAGATAGGTTTCTCACAATAGCTAGAGCAACCAAACTTTCTGCCTAGACTCCTGCGATACCAAACCTGGATAAGTGTTTTTCGCCCCGCCCCCTTCCGCCACAACAAAAGACGAAAGTCCACAATTTTGATGATAGAGTAAAACGAAAAATGCAGTATCGTAGAGTAGGATCTTATCTACCAGATTCTTGAATTTGGTTCAGATCGGATCATTATTGTAGCCACAATGATAAAATTAATTTTCAGCAGCGATTTGCCCCGCCCCCTTGCAGCGTAAGTTATTTATGGGGATGATAGATGCTACAGATTCTCTCTCACTCACTCACACACTGCTCACACATTCTGCATCGTGCAGTGTACGTGTGTTGTTGTGAGAAGTGATGTAGATGATATAGATGTAGGAAATCTAGCAAAAAAAATGTAAAATGTAAAAACTGATAAAACATTTGAAAATTTCACATAAATCACTTGCGACTGACTGAGTACGGGTATAAAAGTAGAGTCCCGTGCACAGCGACTCCGTACGTTCTTTCTCGTTTTTTTCAATTTTTTCTTCAAAACTGTGGACTTTATTATTTGTGGAGGCGTGACGAACTTTTGACATACACTTGTACAGAAGTGGTATCACAGGAGTCTGTACAGAAAGATTGCTTGCTCAAGCTCTTATAGTATCTGAGATCCAGGCGACTCAAAATACGAAAAAACAAATCAACTCGTTGTTGTGTGAGAGAGAGCGAGAGAAAACGATGTTTTTCGAAATGGTTTTCTCCGTTGTAACTATACTAATGATCCGATTCAATTTAAATTCGGGCCTCTGATAGATATGCGCTTTTTCTATTATTCTGCTTTTTTCCTTTTCTGCTATCTTTAAAATTGTGGACGCCATAGATTTGCGACACTACTTTTATACCCGTACTCAGCCAGTACATTGTGAGGACCTATTTCAGGCAGAGGTAGGCTCAGTCCGTCCAGGATTCGTACCTCTACAAGGAATTTGTAGTTTGCTGGAACTCGGAGGCGAGGAGGTTGGCCGTGAGACCGAAAGAAGAGCTCTTGCTATGTTATCGGGTGGTGGTAGCGGCAGGGGGGAATGTTTGTACCATGAAATTGAAAACGCTGACGATCGAGTTCTCTTTTGAATATTTAAGAATGCCTTTTATTGATAATTAATTGATGGTGTAGTGTGTCGGCGGGTGTGTCGCGGGGGAAGAAAGAACAGATGAAACGTCGATGCTGACGTCTGTTGAACTGCCGGTACTGTTGGCTGATAAACTGCCCAACGGTGTGATCGACGTTGGGTGAACTGCCCCGATTGAGCAGCGGCGCGCGCTATTTAAAGCTGGCACCTGGTGTGTGGAGCCGCTGCGTCCGCAGTTCTGTCTTGGGGTGTGGGGCGCCTCCGCAAGTTTCCACCTTGTTCTTAACGGGATCAAGCCGGTGACGTGATCTCATGTTCATATTCGGACATGCGCTGGCCCGCTGCCGGCCCGATCCCGCTGTCTCCCGAGCGGCGTGAGCGCTGCGCTCCTCCATTTCCCGCCTCTCTAACGGGCCTCGGTGCCAGGCGTGCTCTTACGGCCACCAGTGGCCATGGGCTGGGCTACCGCCTGCGCGTCCCGCCGACCCCTCTCCTTTCGCTGGGCTCTCTGGCCCGGCCGAATTCGCCGTGCCTACTCCCACTTAACCCTTTATGGGCCCATGTGAGGAAATTCAGTTCCTCACACTTCCCCCGTTCTTCACGAGAGGACGACTCCCTCAGTTTCATCTTCAAGCCACCTGCCGATCTGACCGCATTCAAATTTGGTTGAAGTGCCACCAGATTCGAATGTTGCGCGCGCGCGCCATTCGTGTGCTCTGACCTGGTTTGCTCACCAGTCGATCGGTTCACCTGCTCCGACCTGGTTCGCTCATCAGTCGATCGGTTCACCTGCGCCGACCTGGTTCGCTCACCAGTCGATCGGTTCCCCAGCCATCGATATCTTTCGCCGATATAGTTCCGGCACTCGTTCCGGAGCTGGTTCCTTTTACCGATTTGCACATTACGAGCACGATAGGTGCCAATAATGCGCACAAACGGTAGGGCCGCCCTGGATCATGCTGCCAGACTTCCCACTTCACGCTTCTTCCGGTTGCGGTACTCGTAGTAATCACGCCGGTAACGTTCTCCACCCGTTCCTACAGTGTTACCCGCGTGTGCCCACCTCCCGCGGCCTGCCCCATGAAGCCACTACCAGGTAAGTTTATTTTCATTCATACTTTATTTCACTTAACTCACTATTTTTAATTCTTACTTCGCTCCGCCCGCTTACACCTCCACGCTGCTGCCCTGGCCTCTCGTCGATTGCGCTTCTTCTCCTCCACAAGCCGGTCCTCCTCGCTGATCTGCATCGCTACCAACTCCCTCAGCCCTGGGGCCGGCTCCACGGACACGAGGACCACGTCGTTGTCCTCGCTGTCGTCCTCCGACACCTCCGGATCCCGCCTGCTACGCGGCGACGCCCACGAGCACACCTCGCTCGACGTCCGGGTACTCCCTAATGGCGACGCCATTAATTCCAACTCTGAGGAATTACTCCGCCGATTCCACCGCTCGCCACGCGAGAGCTCCGCCCATCGCTAGCGGTGGTCCTCGGCGTGTACTGCCCCCACGCTGTTGACCTGCTCTTCCAAATATCTTCTCAAAAGCCCTTGCGACGCCATTTTTATTCCCGTGCTCGAAGAGTAAAAGGGTATATTGTATTTTTGGTAAAAGTGGATGTGTGTAACAAAGAGAAGGAATAATTTCCGACCCTATAAAGTATATATATTCTTGATCAGCATCAATAGCCGAGTTGATATAGCCCTGTCTGTCCGTCCGTCTGTCCGTTCGTCCGTCTTGTTTTTCGCCCATTGCTCGAAGGATATAAGAGCTAGCAACCAAACTTTTTATCTAGTCTGATGTGATATCTCACTCCTAGAATATTGTTTCAAAATTTGTGCCCGCCCACTTCCGCCCCCACAAAGAGCGCACATCTGTGGCGTCCACAATTTTTAAAATAACAGAAAACTAAACGAATGCAGAATCACAGAGAGAGACCATATCTATCAGGGGCCCAAATCTGAATCGGATCGGATCATTGATATAGCCACAATAGAGAAAACCATCCGAAAAAACATCAGACATGCCCGTCAGCAGCGCGCGGGTAGTGCCGCTTGCCCGGCCGAACCCGACGGTCGTAGGTGACTCCAGGTCCTGAGCCCCAGGACCGGGGAGGATATCCCTACCCTGCTGTACTCCGTTCCGCGCAACCCCTATTTTGTTCTCGAGAACAGGGGTTGGTGACCGACGCCTCCGCGATCAGGTACGCATCACTCTCTCTCTGCTCCAATTATTTTTATATCCTTTATAATCCTCCTCTATTCCTCAGATGACGACTTTCGACGGATCACGCCGCTTCTACGCTTTGTTATTATTAAGTTTTTTATTAAGCTCCGTTATATTTCTTTCTTGTTCACATTAAATTTTACCACTCTAAATTTGATAATTGTTTTATGTGAAAGAGTTTGTCCGCTGGCTTTGGCCCTTGATGGCGTCCTGCGTGACCCAAATTCGGAGCCGGTGCCCATGCCTACAATCCTTATCCTAGATTTACGACTCGCACTTGTAATCCCTATATTCTCCGCCTTCGAGATAATATATTTATAATATAATATTCCGTGTATGCTTATCGCTGTCTCCCTCAGCTTGCATATCACAGGTGACACGAAGTTGATGATCTGGTATGGCCCCAAATACCTTGGTGCCAACTTTGCCGCGAATCCTTCGACCGCATTAGATAGGTGGTGCTGCTTGGCCCAAACCACATCGCCAATCTTCGGCGCCTAGGGTCTCCTACGCAAGTTGTAATATCTTGCTTGATCCTGGGCCGCCCTTTCTAAATTCCTCCTTACCAGCTGAAACAGCTCTCGCAGTTTGTCTGCGTTTTCGTCCGGGGTGGTTGGCTCCTGGCCAGTACCGAGCGTCTCCTCGTCGTACAAGGACTTCGATAGTCTGGGTTCCTTCCTGGATTATAAACGCCGGTGCGTATCCGTTGACTCCGCGACCCTCGAGTTTACGGCTAACATCAACTCAGGCCACTTCTCGTCCCAGCAACTCTGGTCCCTTCGGTGAACTGCGCAATCATCGTTTTCACCGTCCTTTTCGCGCGTTTCGTCGGATTTTCCTACGGCGTGTACGGAGCCGTGAATTGATGCCGTACTCCCATCTGCTCGAGGAACATCTTAAATGCCCGGCCCATGAACTGCACCCCATTGTCAGTGATCATCACTTTTGGGCACTCGAACCGAGCCACTAACACTAACAGCATGACGTTCCCATGCTTTTGACTGGGGCAGTAGTCCGACGAATTCCGCGCATACCGTTGCTCATGGTTCTTCTGGTACTTGGGTGAGCATCTTTCCGGCCGCCTGTGGCTGACTTGGATTAAATCGAAGGCACGTCTCGCATTTTCGGACATATACCCTCACATCCCGGTGCATTCCTGGCCAATAGTATCGGGCGGTTATCCTCGTCATGGTCTTCCGGCCGCCTGCGTGGCCCGCCTCTGGTTAGTCATGATTCTCTTTCATGACCCGATCGCGAAGGTCTGTAGGCACGCACAGCCTCCGGTGTGTATATGCCGGTGCACTCCGCCTACTTCCTCCAAGTAACCTGGAAACTTTGCCGTCATCTTCTCCTTGATTTTTGTTATCCAGCCGCACTGCCCTCCGGGGCCCGCGGCATTACTCTCCTCACACTCGCAAACAGTGCTCCTCTATGGGCTGGCGAGATAGCGCATGGGCTACGATATTAAGCTGTCCTTTTCTGTACGCTATCTCGAAGTCGTACTGCTGCAACCCCACTGCCCATCTAGCGACTCTCCCCGTCGGGCTTTCGATGCTATTCAACCACTTCAACGCCATGTGATTGGTGACAACCTTGAAGTGGTACCCCTCCAGGTAAGGCTTGAGCTTCCTCACGGCATACACTATGGCTTAACATTCCTTCTCCGTGGCTGAGTAATTCCTCTCCCCACCGTTCAAAGTTCGGCTGGCGTAGGAAATCACACTCTCTCCTTCTCTCCGTCTCTTGCGTAAGGAGATTGCCTCCAAACCATAGTCACTGGCATCCGTCTGCAGCACGAATTTCCTAGAGAAATCGGGGCACGCCAGCACTGGGTCCTCCACCAGTCGACTCTTCACGGCCTCAAATGCCCAAGTACTGGCGTAGATCCTTCAGATTTTCCTTAGACTGATGCTTCTTCAGCCCAACCACTACACCCGCCTTCCTCCGGAACGTCAGCCTCGCCTTCTTCTGGCTCTTCTGTGGTCTCCAGGATTGCCACCGACAGCCTTTCCTCCAACTGCCCATTTCGCCATCCTTTCGAAGGGATCAGGACTCTGTGCCCCGCACAGGTCACTTCCGCTCCTACTGCGGTGATGAAGTTCCATCCAGGACAAGCGCATCGATGACTCCGGGTAAGACGAGAAGAGTCATCGGCATTTTCCTGTTTCCGAAGGCCAGCTCACCTTCTAGTTGGGTGGTTATGGCCTTACCTGCGTCCGTCGGCCAGCCGCACTTGCTTCCGGATCTCCCTCACTCGGCTTTCCCCACGGGCTGTGATGCCAGCTCGGAGCTGAAAAAACTGCTCGTGGTCCCTGTGTCAACCGTGGCCCTCAATTGTTTCCCGAGATCACCACCACGGCCGACAACTGGTCCTCCTACGCGGTGAGTTCACCGATTAGTTTTCGGGCCTCATCCCCTTGGACCCCGGCACGATCCTCCTCGGCGTGGGTCGCAGGCCGTTTCCCGCTTTCCTGCAGCACTGCCATGTGGCCACGCCAACCTTTCCGAAAAATCCAGCAGAACGTTGGCGGGCGCCCTTGGCATGCCTGCGCCAGTGTGCTCGTCGCTCCCACATCGACGACACGCTTGTGAGGGCTTCTGCACGAATCCCCCTTCCACATTGGAATGCGTCAGGCCGTCGGCCATTGGCTTTGACGCGTTATTCTCCGACTGTCGCGCGCCGCGGATCGCATGAGGGTCTGCATCTCCACCATGTAATCCTTGAATGGCTCTCCCCACTTCTGCTTTTGTGGCGGACTTCCTGCAGCAGCTTCTCGAAATATCCCGGGGCAAGAAGTGGCCACAAAGGCATTCCACGTCTGCCACTGCCGGTTGTTCGCGATGCACCACATCAACGCTCGACCCTTCAGTAATTCTGGCATGGCCCTGAGGATTAGATCTAGGTCCAGACAATACATGTCTACCGACCATTCGACCTGCTCCAGGCATTTCCAACGGCTTCGCCGTCCCATCGAACCGAAATGACCACTCCCTCACCTGCTTCGCAACATTGGCGTAGTTCAGGCGAGGCGGCCTGCCTGACTGCGCCTCAGGAAATTCTCGCTCCCCTCGGGTCGGCTCCTCGTCGCCTGGCAACCACCACACTGACGACGGGCCCGCGCCTACTGGCAATGGCAGGCGCTCGTACACCTCCGACTTGTCTTCGGTTGGTGGCTCGGGTGAGGCTCTACCTGCCCGAATCTCCCAATCCTCCAACCAGGCGTTGTACTCTGGCTCCGTCTCGTGCTTCTCCACCCAATCTTTAAATACTCTCCGCATCTCGGTCACCGTGCCTTCCAATTTCACCCTGAATGTCAGGGCACATTGGATCAACTCCTCATTCATCAGGGAGTGAATCCATTGCAGGCTCCTAATCTTAAATTTCCCAAAATCCCTAATGCACTCTCTGGTATCCGCCACTGGTATCCTTATTTCAGCCCTTTGCTGAAATATTGCTCGGTTGTCCTACTCACGTCGCACGTTCACTTACTTGTTGAATTCTCCGCACACTCAATTGGATTCGCGCACTTGCCCGTTTACTGATCCTCGGCCTAATGTTCCGCGCCGCTGTCGCTGGGCTCCCTTTTATACCACCAGGCGGCGCAGGCGCCCGTGTCGCTGCCTAGCAACAACGGTGAAACCACGCGTTCCGTCGGTAATTTTACATCGGCGCCTCCGCGAGTTTCCACCGCCTTCTTTACGGGATCAAGCCGGTGGCGTGATCTCATGTTCATATTCGGACATGCGCTGGCCCGCTGCCGGCCCGATCCCGCTGTCTCCCGAGCGGCGTGAGCGCCGCTCCTTGCGCGCTCCTCCATTTCCCGCCTTTCTAACGGGCCTCGGTGCCAGGCGTGCTCTCACGGCCACCAGTGGCCATGGCCTGCGCGTCCCGCCGACCCCTTTCGCTCGGCTCTAGGGCCTCGCCGAATTCGCCGTGCCTTCTCCCGCTTAACCCTTTATGGGCCCATGTGAGTAAATTCAGTCCCCACAAGAGATAGATACACTTTCTGTCCATACTCGTGTGATACCAAATCAACACAAGTGTATTTCAAAATTCGCCCCGCCCCCTTCCACCAACACAAAAGTTCGCAATTTTAAAAAGATAGAGAAAAACGAAATGCAGTATCGTAGGGAATGATCATATCGACCAGATTCTCGAATTTTGTTTAGATCGGATCATTACTATAGCCACAATGATAAAATGAATTTTCATCAGAGATTCCCCTTCCCATTGCAGCGTAAGTCATTTACTGGGATCATAGTCGCTACAGATTCTCTCTCTCGCTCACACACTGCTCACAAATTCTGCCTCGTGCAGTGTACGTGTGCTGTTGTGAAGTGAAGTAGATGATGTAGATGCAGATGACAATGTAGCAAAAAAAATTTAAAATGTAAAAACTGATAATACATTTGAAAATTCCACATAAATTACAGGTGTACTGACTGAGTACGGGTATAAAAGTAGAGTCGTGTTCACAGCGACTCCGTTCGTTCTTTTTCGTTTTTTCTTTTTTTGGGATGATGGGGTGTTGACACGCCCATTTTTCTAAAATAGCTTTTTATGGTCTATAACAACATAATAAAAAAATAGCAGTGAAAAATTTCTTTTGGTTGACTCATAATAATAAGTTCCAAATAAAGTGGTCATTTTCCCCATAGTGCCCTGTAGAGCCCTGCAGCGATGCTATCCCGCTACTGATTCTCTCTCTCGTTTACACTCTGCTCACACACGCCGATTTGATATAGCCCTGTCTGTCCGTCCGTCTGCCCGTCTGTTCGTCTTGTTTATCGCCCATTGCTCGAAGGCTAAAAAAGATAGAGCAACCAAATTTGTTTTCCATACTGATGTTATATCTCACTCCTAGAAAAATGTTTTAAAATTTCGCCCGCCCACTTCCGCCCCCAAAAAGGGCGCACATCTGTGGCGTCCACACCTTTGAAGTTAGCAGAAAACTAAAAATGCAGAATCATAGAGAAGGGCCATAACTATCAGAGTCCCGAATCTGAATCTGATTCCCGAATTTGAATCGGATCAGATTGTGAGAAACCTATCTCAGGCTGAGGTAGGCTCAGTCTGTCCAGGATTCTTCCCTACAAGGAATTTGTAGTTCGCGGGAACTTTAGGGTGGGGCTTGGCCGTGAGACCGAAAGTGGAGCGGGCGTCGAGTCTGACTACCGTGTAGGTAGTTTGGTAATCGCTCTGGGCGATGAAAGGGAAAAAAACGCTGACACCTGAGTTTTGGTGTGCGCGGCAATGTGTTTCTGGGTCACCTGAGTTGTGCTCGCTCTCGGCGAAGAAATGATGACACTTCGTTGAGTTTGTCTTGATGGGTTTTCTTTAATGCTTTTATTGTATTTATTTAATTGTCTTTGTGTTGTGTGGTTCTTGTTCTTTTGTTCTAGTAGCCACGGCGGATGGACTGCCGTTTGGTGCTCGGCTGATGGACTGCCGTTTTAGTTGAGGATAGGCGATGGACTGCCGTTTGGTGCTCGGCTGATGGACTGCCGTTTTAGTTGAGGATAGGCGATGGACTGCCAATAACGTTGGCTGATAGACTGCCCGGATTGATCGAGGGGCTCGGACTATTTAAGGCCGATCTCGATGGCTGAGTCCGCAGTTTGTGGTCACGGAAGTGGTATCGAGTTCTCCTGCGCGTCCCACTGACCTGGTCATTGCCTCGGTGGTACCGAGAAATGAGCTGTGTAGTTTTGGTCATTGACTCGGTTGTGGAGTCGGGTAATTTGGTTGGAATCGTGGAGTTGTGTAACTCTGTGGAAATTGGGGCGTGTGGGTTGCTTCCGCAAAGATCGATCGGCGTACAGTGCCGGGTGTATGGTGTTCGTGGTTTTGGTTTGTGATTACAAAATAAGGTACGTGGTATTGCTTTTTTTTGTGTTCTTATATGACAAAGTAGCTTAGTGCTATGAATATGAATATGTATATGAAGGTTCGTTACACCCCCCTCCTTTCTTCCGGGTGGAGTTGCAAATGGCCGTTTTGGTTACTCCTGGGTCGGCAAAGTTTCTTGCCAACGTGTTTTTTGGCGTTTCTATTGGTGGTTTTCCGTCGTCAGGGGTCGTTGTGATCGCTGGTGTCGTTTGCTTCCTCAGCAGGGTCGCTGTCCAACGTGTCGTGGTACTCTTTTCAGGTCGTTGATATTTGCTTCCGGGATGTTGTAACTTGACGATATTTGTTGACGCGAAACCTTTGACTTTGAATGGCCCATCATATTTTGGGGCCAATTTCGCAGCGAAACCGTCGGCTGCGTTGGAGAGGTGGTGTAGTCTGATCGGTACTAGTTGGCGCCATTGTCGTCGGCGGAGATTGTAGTGCCGGGATTGTTCTTGACTCGCACGTTGAATGTTGTTCCGCACTATCGCGAATACTTCTTTGAGTCGGGTTGCTTTAGTGTGGGCTGTGTCCGGAGGGCTTCCTGTCCCTGGTGTAACTTCGTCGTATAATGCTCCAGGTAAGCGAGGTTCTCTCCCGTGTAGCAAGAAGGCGGGGCTGAATCCAGTTGTTTCGAGACACTGGAGTTAATTGCTAGTGATATCTCGGGGATGAGTTCGTCCCATGTGTTTTGATGGTCCTCCACGAATTGTGCAATCATCGTCTTTACTGTTCGATTGGCCCGTTCCGTAGGGTTTTCCTGGGGGCAATACGGTGCGGTGTGTTGCAGATCCACGCCGGCTGTTTGCATAAACAGGCGGAATGAGCGGCTGGTGAACTGTGTTCCATTGTCACAGACGAATCGTTTTGGTACGCCGAAGTGACTTAGAATGCGTTCCCGAAAAGCTAGCTCTAGGCTAGCTGTGGTAGCTTTCTTAAGTGGCACTAGTTCGGTCCATTTCGTGAAGGTGTCGAAGAATACCAGGAGCATGGTGTTCCCTCGTTTTGATCGGGGAAGTGGCCCCTACGAAGTCGGCGCATAGTGTGGCGAATGGTTCCTCTGCCCTGCGGGTAAGCATCTTACCCACGGGCTTGCGTTGCAGTGCCTTGAACTTCTGGCAGCTCAAACAGCTGCGTACGTATTTCCGCACATCGCGATATAAGCCGGGCCAATAGTATCGTTGTGTTATCCGTGTGATGGTTTTCCGAATGCCGAGGTGGCCTGCCGTGGGCTGATCATGGCATTCCTTGAGGACTCTTTGGCGTCGGTCTTTTGGGACGCAAAGTTTCCATGACACGTAGTCGTGATCGTCGGCTCCGTGGGCCCAGATGTCTGTAGAGTTCTCCATTCTCGAAAACGTAATCGGGATATTTATCGGGTTCTTCTTTTGGTTTGCTGAATCCGTCGTGTGAGCCAAGGGCAAGATGTTGCGTCCTCTTTGATTCTTTGCTAGCGTCTCCAAGGGTTGTCAGGACAGGGCATCGGCAACCACGTTTTGTTTTCCTGCTCTATAGTGGACGTCGTACTGGTACTGTTGGGTTTGAGCGCCCATCTCGCTATTCTTCCGTAGGGGCTTTCAAGAGTATTCAGCCATTTCAGCGCGAGATGGTCGGTTATAACGTCGAATCGGTATCCTTCTAGGTAGCAGCGTAGTTTTCGGATTGCCCAAAATGACGGCGAGGCATTCCTTGTCGGTGGCGGAGTAGTTTCCTTCGGCCTGGTTCAAGCGTCGGCTGACATAGGCGATGACGCGTTCCTTTCCTTCGATCTCCTGCGTGAGTACGGCGCCTATGCCGAGGTTACTCGCATCGGTCTGTAGTGAAAACTTGACGTTGAAATCGGGGCAAGCAAGTACAGGAGCGGTCGTGAGTAGTTCCTTTAGTTGGTTGATCTGCGGTCCATGTCCATGTTTGTCCTTTCTTGAGTAGCTGGGACATTGGTTGGACTACTGTAGCAAAGTTTGGCACGAATCTTCGGTACCAGGATGCCATTCCGATGCACTGACGTAGTTCTTTTAGGTTCGTGGGTGGCTTGAGTTCTTTGACGGCAGCAATCTTGTCGGGGTCTGTGTGGATACCTTCTTCGCTGATGACGTGACCAAGATATTTGATCCGGTTTTGGAAAAATGTGCACTTTTCCGCGTTTATCCGCAGGTTCGCTTTTTCGAAGGCGAGAGAGGACTATTGCCAGGTTGTGTAGGTGGTCCTTGAAGTCTCGTCCGACGACGACAATGTCGTCTAAATAGGCGAATGCGTAGGGTTCCATGTCGGCTCCGATCACGGTATCAAGGGCCCGTTGGAATGTTGCTGGTGCAGAATGTAATCCGAAGGGCATCACTTTCCATTGATAGAGACCTCTGCCGGGGACCGTGAAGGCGGTGGCTTCTCTGCTTCCGTTGGCCATGGGTATTTGCCAGTATCCGTTTTTAGATCGAGGGTGGTTATGAAGCGTGCGTTCTGTAGGCGCTCCAAGATGTAGTTGATTCTGGGCAGTGGGTAGGCGTCAGGAATAGAGTGAGTGTTGAGTTGTCGGTAGTCAACGCACATGCGCCATTTGCCGTTCTTTTTACGTACGAGTACGATGGGGGCGCTGTGTGGGCTTCGTGAGGGTTTGATGAGACCTTCTTGGATCAGTTGGTCGACTTGCTCGTCGATAATCCGCATCATGGCTGGGTTCTTTGGGTAGTACCTCTGTTTGATGGGTCGATTATCCCTCATGACGATGGTGTGCTCGGCTATGTTGGAGGTCCCGTGGAGATCATTGAACTTTGGAAGCTCTGTGTCCAGAAATTCTTGGATCTGTGGCGCTATGTCCGGCGGCCAGGGATCGGAGATCAGTTCTGGATCGGGCTCGGTGAGATCGGGGGTGTCGGGGTCCTTTGGCTGGCTTGGGTCTTCTGGGAGGATGGTTGTGTCGAACGCGCTGGGGGTTCGATCCTACCTGGGTAGTCGCTTATGTGGGCGACGATCGGGTTAGCGTTGACCGTGGGTGGCGTAGCTTCGTGGGTCTGGCGGTATACCTGGGTTGTAATGTCTCCAGATCGATGTATGGCCAGACGGGTCTCAGTGGCGACTCTGTTTTCGCAGCAACGACTTGTTTGGGCGACGAAGATTTCGACGTGGTGTTAGGCATGGCGTGGTGCATGGCGCTAGTGGGCACGTCAGTACGCGGAAGGTACTCCAGTGGGTTGGCGAAGATCGGGGTGGCGTCGGCCGTGGGTACGACAGGGCTGCGGTCGGTGTTTCGGGGGTCATCGGGCTAGATTCCGGTTCCGGAGTGGAGATGTTCCGTGGATCTTAGTTTGATGGCTGGACCCGACCAGCAAGGGGTTTGCGTGGCTGTTTCCCTCGTGGTTTGGTTGTTGCACCGTTGCTGCCGTTGTCGTTGTCGTTGTTCGGGGCTGGTGGTCGTCCTGAGGGTGTCCGTGGGTTCACCTTCTCCGTTGAGGGAATGGTGCATGGGTGCGCTGTGGCTGAACTTGGACCTGGACTTCCTGTGTCGAGCGGGTTCAAGTTCCTGGTGGTTTGTCTCGTGTGTGAGATCCTTGTGGTGGGTTCGGGGTGCGTGTGTCCCGTAGTTTGTTTTGATCCTGGGCTTCCTGTGTCGAGCGCCTGGTTCAAGTGTGTTGATTCTTGTCTCGTGTCTGAGATCCTCGTGGTGTGTTTGGGATGTGTTCCCTGGTTTGGCTTAGGACGCGGGTGCTCCGTAGTGGCCGTGGGATTCGTTTTCCCGTTTGCTTGTTTGCAGTTTACCGGTGCTTGCTTCGATTCGTGTTTTCCGTTGTGGGCCGGTTGTTCGCTTTCGCTGTGGTTGGTTTCGGTGTCGTATTCTTCGTTGCATTATTGGGTGCCGTCTTCTTTGTGGTAGGTCGGGGAAATGTGTTCGCTGTTGACCTAGATTTCTTGGTGCTGGGTTCGGTGACTTGTACGTGGTTGGATTGAACTGACGGTGGCGTTGGAGTGAGGTGGCGATCTTAGCTTTAGCAGCGTGGTGCCGCATTGGATCGTCGTTTCGATAGCACATAGGAAGTCCATGCCGACTATAACTTGCTCCAGCATGTTTGGTAGGACCAGGAGTGGGATTTGAACCTCTCGTTGATCCAGCTTGATGTGCGCCAGTAGAACTTGTGTGATCTCTCTGACTGAGCCGTCAGACAGGCGTATGCGGACGCATGCATCTTGCAGGTTGGAGTTGTTGTTTAGTTGTCGGGCCAGGTTGTCGCTGACGAAACTTCGGGACGCCCCGGTGTCGATGGTGGCCTCCGTTGTTTGTCCTATTGTCACTATCGCCACTATTCGGCCGTCGTTCACGTGTAGTGGGTTGCTTAGTTGCGGGTCTGGGGAGGCGTCGTTCTCGGCTGATCCCGGGTCAGTTGAGGACGCGTGTCGTTTCCCGACGTGGTTCGACGGCAGCAGTCGACGGTCCGAGTGCCGCATTTTCCACATTCCCAGCAGAATAGGATCGAAGCGTTGGTGCAGTCGTAGGCGGCGTGTCCAGCTTGACCACATCGGCGACAGGCTGCGCGTGGGTTGGCAATGGGAGTGGTGATCATTCGATGGGCGACGTCCTGGTTCGTTGTACTATTTTGATTCGATGACTGTCTGCGCGGTGGGGCTGCTGAATCCCAATTGGGGTCTCCGAAAGGGTGTACGGTAGGACTCACCTTCTCTGCGGTCTGATGCCTTGCCGGCCTGGTTTTTTGGTGGGCTTCGCATGGGTGCGGGGTCGTTGCGCGTTTCCTCTCGTGAATAAGCTCGTACTCTGCCGCTAATCGGGTTAGCTGTGACAAGTTTTCCAATTCGTCTCGTCGCACGTATAGCTGAGTCCTGGCAGGGCGTTGTCGTAGATCCGGTAAAGCTCCGTGTCTAGGTCGTACTCGGCATGGTGCATGAGTAGCCGTATCTCGATGAGATAGTCTTTGAATGGTTCTCCCACCGCTTGCTTGCGGCCTCGGATCTGGTCGTCCAATTGTTCGAAATACCTTGGCGGCAGAAAATACGTCAGAAACTCCTGGCGGAAATGTGCCCAGGAACTGCCCTGTAGTTGACTGGTGCGGTGCCAGCGACTGGCTCGGTCGGTGATTAGTTCGGCCATGCTCCGAGGCAGCTGGTTGTTTTCCACTCCGTAGGCACGTGCGCGTTCCTCGAGTAGTTCCAGAAACGATAGTGGGTCGTCTTCTCCGTTGAACTGGATGCCCCATCCGCGGATGCGTTCTGCCGTGCGTGCGACGTGGTTATAGTCGGGCCCGCCTATGGGGCGAGCGGGAGGTTTCCGTAGTGGGCGGCCTTGGAAGATCGGCGTCTGTGACCACCGGTGGTCGGGGCGTGGGCTCTGGGGCTGCGGGGACATGCAAGCTGGCTTTGGGGTCCCATCTTCCGGTGCCTGATGGTCCTGGAGTAGTGGGCAGCGGGGACTTGGAGCGTCCTGCGGGTTTTGCGTATTGTCTCTCGAGTTCTGCCAAGCGAGTCCAGGCACCCGGCGGGAGTGGTCTGGCGACTAGTGTGGCAAAGTTCTTGCGCAACTCTTCGACAGTTCCTTCGGTGTCAAATTCGAATTCCTTGGCGAAGGCCTCCAGCTCGTCTCGGCGGCGCTTGTAGATCCAGCCGACGCTGACGCCTGGATTGGCGATTCGCTCGCTGGGTGTGGAAATCAATGCCCGTCGTCTTCGTAGGCTTCCATGGTGATTGGAGTAAGTTTTCCTCGGTGTTGTTTTGGGCACTTTTCACTGTTTTAGCACTTGGTCACTGCGTTTGCTTTTCCCGGTGGCACTCGCGACTGGATTCGGGTGGGTGCGCGAATTTGGTTTGTACCGGACTTGTGTTCTGTGGTTAGCTCTACTATTCTTTCTCGGTGGCCGTGGGTCTTTAATCCACGCAGCCCCGTGTTAAGGTTTTCTCTTTAAGTTTCCTTAAAGTTGCTGTGAAAGTTGGCTTTGAAATCTCTTTTAAAGTTGCCGTAAGTCCCCTGCTCGGGCGCCACTTGTGAGAAACCTATCTCAGGCTGAGGTAGGCTCAGTCTGTCCAGGATTCTTCCCTACAAGGAATTTGTAGTTCGCGGGAACTTTAGGCAGGGCTTGGCCGTGAGACCGAAAGTGGAGCGGGCGTCGAGTCTGACTACCGTGTAGGTAGTTTGGTAATCGCCTGGGCGATGAAAGGAAAAAAACGCTGACACCTGAGTTTTTGTGCGCGGCAATGTGTTTCTGGGTCACCTGAGTTGTGTTCGCGCTCGGCGAAGAAAATGATGACACTTCGTTGAGTTTGTCTTGATGGGTTTTCTTTAATGCTTTTATTGTATTTATTTAATTGTCTTTTGTGTTGTGTGGTTCTTGTTCTGGACTTGTTCTAGTAGCCACGGCGGATGGACTGCCGTTTGTGCTCGGCTGATGGACTGCCGTTTTAGTTGGAGGATAGGCGATGGACTGCCGTTTGTGCTCGGCTGATGGACTGCCGTTTTAGTTGAGGATAGGCGATGGACTGCCAATAACGTTGGCTGATAGACTGCCCGGATTGATCGAGGGCTCGGACTATTTAAGGCCGATCTCGATGGCTGAGTCCGCAGTTTGTGGTCACGGAAGTGGTATCGAGTTCTCCTGCGCGTCCCACTGACCTGGTCATTGCCTCGGTGGTACCGAGAAATGAGCTGTGTAGTTTTGGTCATTGACTCGGTTGTGGAGTCGGGTAATTTTGGTGGGAATCGTGGAGTTGTGTAACCTGTTACTCTCTGAAATTGGGGCGTGTGGGTTGCTTCCGCAAAGATCGATCGGCGTACAGTGCCGGGGTGTATGGTGTTCGTGGTTTTGGTTTGTGATTACAAAATATGGTACGTGGTATTGTTTTTTGTGTTCTTATATGACAAAGTAGCTTAGTGCTATGAATATGAATATGTATATGAATGTAACGGACCCGAGGTTCGTTACAAGATCATTAGTATAGCCACAATATAGAAAACCATTTCGAGAAACATCATTCCTCTCTTTCGCACTCACATAAAAACGAGTCGATTTGGTTTTTCGTACAAATGAGCGCCTCGATCTCAGAGACTATAAGAGCTAGAGCAACCAAACTTTTTGTCCAGCCTCCTGTGATATCGCTTCAGTGCAAGTTTATTTCAAAATTTTGCCACGCCCATTCCCGCCCCCCCAAAAGACAAAAATCCACAATTATGAAGATAGAAAACAACGAAAAATGCAGTATCGTGGAGAATGACCATATCTTCACGATTCCCGAATTTAAAGGTCACTCGGAGGCAGGCAACCCGTCATTGTTCACACCTGACTCTTCCTGAAGCATAGGAGAGTCTTAGTGCGTTTAGGGTCATAGTGGAGCCAGAGCGAGCGAGAGATCCCACATTAGGGTGTTGTGTTTCACCGTCTCCACTCGTTGCCCGCGATGTCGGTGTGACCCGGGACCCACGTGAGTGTGATACGTACGTATCACGTACGAGCCTGCTCGTGGTCTTTGTAACGAACCGTTACATTTACACTCACCATATTATACCATATGTAATAATTTTATAAGACCCAATACAGAACACAAAACACCATACCACATTTTGTAACAACACAAACACCATACAATTTCAAGTCCCACGCGCCGATCGATTTCGCCGAATCGACACACGCGCCATAATTTCCACAAGAGTTACCCAACCCAGTTTCCCCGAGTTACACAACTCCACACAGGTCATTTCTCGGTGCAACCGAGGAGTCAATGACCAAAGTGCCAAATCTAGACTCAGCTCATTTCTCGGTGCATCCGAGGCAATGACCGGGTCGGTGGCACGCGCTGGAGAACCCGACACCAACCCAGCACCCAGACTTGCGGACTCAGCACTCGAGATCGGGCTTAAATAGCCCGAGCCCTCGATCAATCAGGGCAGTCCATCGCCTATCGTAAACAGTAACGGCAGTCTATCAGCCAACGTTATTGGCAGTCCATCGCCTAGCATAAATCAACACGCCAGTCCATCGCCTATTCTAAGTCGCGTCACCTCCGCGAGAACACTGTATACGAAACCACTACACGACACACAAGAAAAGACACAGAACACAAATAAAACCAGTTAAATAATATCAAAACAAAACCCAACAACGTGTCATCAATTCTTAGCCGAACCCTCAACGGAAATAAGGTAAACCCAACCAAATATTACCAAAACACCAAAAACTCTGGTGTCAGCACTTTCCTCACCGAGCGGTGTTAACGTTCTTGTCCATCGCCAAGTGCGAATTACCTACACGGTAATTAGACCCTACGCCTGCTCCACTTTCGGTCTCACGGCCAAGCCTTTGTTTTTGAAGTCCCAGCAATCTACAAAATATTCTTGTAGAGAACCCTGGACAGACTGAGCTTACCTCAGTCTGAAATAAGGTAGCATTACAAGTGGCGCCCGAGCCATCGGGCCATCGAAACGACGATCATGACTACGTGTCATGGAAACTTTGCGTCCCAAAAGACCGACGCCAAAGAGTACTCAAGGAATGCCATGATCAGCCAACGGCAGGCCACCGGCATTCGGAAAACCATCACACGGATAAACACAACGATACTATTGGCCCGGCCTATATCGCGATGTGCGAAAATACGTACGCAGCTGTTTGAGCTGCCAAAAGTTCAAAGGCACTGTAACGCAAGCCCGTGGGTAAGATGCTTACCCGCAGGGCAGAGAACCATTCGCCACACTATGCGCCGACTTCGTAGGACCACTTCCCCGATCAAAACGAGGGAACACCATGCTTCTGGTATTCTTCGACACCTTCACAAAATGGACCGAACTAGTGCCACTTAAGAAAGCTACCACAGCTACCCTAGAGATAGCTTTTGGGAACGCATTCTAAGTCACTTCGGCGTACCAAAGCGATTCGTCTGTGACAATGGAACACAGTTCACCAGTCGCTCATTCCGCCTGTTTATGCAAAACAGCCGGCGTTGATCTACAACACACCGCACCGTATTGCCCCCAGGAAAACCCTACGGAGCGGGCCAATCGTACAGTGAAGACCATGATTGCACAATTCGTAGAGGATCATCAAAACACATGGGACGAACTCATACCCGAGATATCACTAGCAATTAACTCCAGTGTCTCGGAAACAACTGGATTCAGCCCCGCCTTCTTGCTACACGGGAGAGAACCTCGCTTACCTGGATCACTATACGACGAAGTTACACCAGGGACAGAAGCCCTCCGACACAGCCCACACTAAGGCAACCCGACTCAAAGAAGTATTCGCGATAGTGCGGAATAACATTCAACGGGCGAGTCACGAACAAGCCCGGCACTACCATCTCCGCCGACGACAATGGCGACCCAAGGTGGGCCAACTAGTACTGATCAGACAACACCACCTCTCCAACGCAGCCGACGGTTTCGCTGCGAAATTGGCCCCAAAATATGATGGGCCATACAAGGTCAAAAGTTTCGCGTCAACAAATATCGTCAAGTTGCAACACCGGGAAGTCGAAAACTAAAAATCGCAAATATCAACGACCTGAAAGAATACCATGAGACGGTCGACAGCGATTTTGCCGATACAGCAAACGACACCAGCGGTCACATCGACCCCTTGGCGACGACAAAACACCACCCACAGTAGAAGTTCCAGAACACGTTGGACACAAAAATAATGCCGATACAGCAAACGACACCGGCAAGCTCATCGACTCCTGACAACGGCAAACCACCAGCAGGCAAACCTCTCCAGAACACGTTGGACACAAAAACGATGCCGATACAGCAAACGACACCGGCAAGATCATCGACCCCCCCTGACGACGGCAAACCACCAGAAAACGGAAATGTCGCTGCACGTGGAGCAACACATTTCGCTGACCCAGCAAACAACAACGGTGGTGCTGCTAACCCACGACCCAGCGGAAAACGCCGATCGCAGCAAAAAGAACATACGATACGAGGGGCCAGGGGCCGACG
>CM019043.1:20676908-20702609 GCA_009664405.1 Drosophila bifasciata
ACACAGAGTTTCCATGACACATAGTCGTGATCGTCGCTCCGTGGCCCCAGATCTCTGTAGAGTTCTCCATTCTCGAAGACGTAGTCGGGGTATTTATCGGGTTCCTCTTTTGGTTTGTTGAATTCGTCGTGTGAGCCAGGGGCAAGATGTTGCGTCTCTTTGATTCTTGCTAGCGTCTCAAGGGTGGTCGGGACGGGGCATCGGCAACCACGTTTTGTTTTCCTGCTCTGTAGTGGATCGTCGTACTGATACTGTTGGAGTTCGAGCGCCCATCTCGCTATTCTTCCGTAGGGGCTTTCAAGAGTATTCAGCCATTTCAGCGCGAAATGGTCGGTTATAACGTCGAACCGGTATCCTTCAAGGTAGCAACGTAGTTTTCGGATTGCCCAAATGACGGCGAGGCATTCCTTTGTCTGTAGCGGAGTAGTTTTCCTTCGGCCTGGTTCAAACGTCGGCTGACATAGGCGATGACGCGTTCCTTTCCTTCGATCTCTTGCGTGAGTACAGGCGCCTATGCCGAGGTTGTTCGCATCGGTTTGTAGTGAGAACTTGACGTTGAAATCGGGGCAAGCAAGTACGGGACAGGAGCGTTCTTTTGGTTGGAGTAGTTCGCTTGTTTCTGCGGTCCATGTCCATGTTTGTCCCTTCTTTAGTAGCTGAGACATTGGTTGACTACTGTAGCAAAAGTTTGGCACGAATCTTCGGTACCAGGATGCCATTCCGATGCACTGACGTAGTTCTTTTAGGTTCGTGGGTGGCTTGAGTTCTTTGACGGCGGCAATCTTGTCGGGGTCTGTGTGGATACCTTCTTCGCTGATGACATGACCAAGATATTTGATCCGGCTTTGGAAAAAGGTGCACTTTTTCGCGTTTATCCGCAGGTTCGATTTTCGAAGGCGAGAGAGGACTATTGCCAGGTTGTGTAGGTGGTCCTTGAAGTCTCGTCCGACGACGACAATGTCGTCTAAATATGCGAATGCGTAGGGTTCCATGTCGGCACCGATCACAGTATCAAGGGCCCGTTGGAATGTTGCTGGTGCAGAATGTAATCCGAAGGGCATCACTTTCCATTGATAGAGACCTCTGCCGGGGACCGTGAAGGCGGTGGCTTCTCGACTTCCGTTGGCCATGGGTATTTGCCAGTATCCGTTCTTCAGATCCAGGGTGGTTATGAAGCGTGCGTTCTGTAGGCGCCCAAGATGTAGTTGATTCTGGGCAGTGGGTATGCGTCAGGAATAGAGTGAGTGTTGAGTTTCGGTTCCACGCACATGCGCCATTTGCCGTTCTTTTTACGTACGAGGGCGATGTGGGGGCTTCGTGAGGGTTCGATGAGACCTTCTTGGATCAATTGGTCGACTTGTTCGTCGATAATCCCCATCATGGCTGGGTTCTTGGGTAGTACCTTTGTTTGATGGGTCGATTATCCCCTCATGACGATGGTGTGCTCGGCGATGTTGGAGGTCCCGTGGAGATTATTGAACTTTGGAAGTTCTGTGTCCAGAAATTTTGAATCTGTGGTGCTATGTCTGGCGGCCAGGGATCGGAGATCAGTTCTGGGTCGGGTTCGGTGAGATCGGGGGTGTCGGGGTCCTTTGGCTGGCTGGGGGTCTTCTGGGAGGATGGTTGTGTCGAACGCGCTGGGGGTTCGATCCTACGTGGGTAGTCGATTATGTGGGCGACGATCGGGGTAGCGTTGGCCGTGAGTGGCGTAGTTTCGTGGGTCTGGCGGTATACCTGGGTCGTAATGTTCCAGATCTACGTATGGCCAGGCGGGTCTCAGTGACGACTCTGTTTTCGCAGCAACGACTTGTTTGGGCGACGAAGATTTCGGACGTGGTGCTAGGCATGGCGTGGTGCATGGCGCTAGTGGGCACGTCAGTACGCGGAAGGTACTCCAGTGGGTTGGCGAAAATCGGTGTGGCGTCGGCCGTGGGTACGACAGGGCTGCGGTCGGTGTTTCGGGGTCATCGGGCTAGATTCCGGTTCCGAGGGTGGAGAGGTTCTGTGGATATTAGTTCGATGATTGGACCCGACCAGCAAGGGATTTGCGTGGCTGTTTCCCTAGTGGTTTTTGGTTGTTGCACTGTTGCTGCCGTTGTCATTGTCGTTGTTCGGGGCTGGTTGTCGTCTTTGAGGGTGTCCGTGGGTTCACCTTCTCCGTTGAGGGTAGGGTGCATGGGTGCGCGGTGGCTGAACTTGGACCTGGGCTTCCTGTGTCGAGCGGGTTCCAGTTCGTTGGGGTTTGTCTCGTGGGTGAGATCCTTGTGGTGGGTTCGGGGTGCGTGTGTCCCGTAGTTTGTTTTGATCTTGAGCTTCCTGTGTCGAGCGCCTGGTTCAAGTGTGTTGATTCTTGTCTCTTGTGTGAGATCCTCGTGGTGTGTTTGGGATGTGTGATCCTGGTTTGGCTTAGGACGCGGGTGCTCCGTAGTGGCCGTGGGGTTCGTTTTCCCGTTTGCTTGGTTGCAGTTTACCGGTGCTTGCTTCGGATTCGTGTTTTCCGTTGTGGGCCGGTTCTTTGCTTTCGCTGTGGTTGGTTTCGGTGTCGTATTCTTCGTTGCATTATTGGGTGCCGTCTTCTTTGGGGTAGGTCGGGGACGTGTGATCGCTGTGGTTGGTTTCGGTGTCGTATTCTTCGTTGCGATTTTGGGGGCCGTATTCTTTGTGGTAGGTCGGGGAAATGTGTTCGCTGTTGACCTAGATTTCTTGGTGCTGGGTTCGGTGACTTGTACGTGGTTGGATTGAACTGACGGTGGCGTTGGCGTGAGGTGGCGATCTTGTAGCTTTTAGCAGCGTGGTGCCGCATTGGATCGTCGTTTCGATAGCGATGGTCCATGCCGACTATAACTTGCTCCAGCATGTTTGGGAGGACCAGGAGTGGGATTTGGGCCTCTCGTTGATCCAGCTTGATGTGCGCCAGTAGAACTTGTGTGATCTCTGACTGAGCCGTCAGCCAGGCGTATGCGGACGCATGCATCTTGCAGGTTGGAGTTGTTGTTTAGTTGTCGGGCCAGGTTGTCGCTGACGAAACTTCGGGATGCCCCGGTGTCGATGGTGGCCTCCGTTGTTTGTCCTCCTATTGTCACTATCGCCACTATTCGGCCGTCGTTCACGTGTAGTGGGTTGCTTAGTCGCGGGTCTGGGGAGGCGTGGTTCTCGGCTGATCCCGTATCAGTTGAGGACGCGTGTCGTTTCCCCGACGTGGTTCGGCGGCAGCAGTCGACGGTTCGAGTGCCGCGCTTTCCACATTCCCAGCAGAATAGGATCGAAGCGTTGGTGCAGTCGTAGGCGGCGTGTTCAGCTTGACCACATCGGCGACAGGCTGCGCGAGGGTTGGCAATGGGAGTGGTGACCATTCGATGGGCGACGTCGTGGTTCGTTGCATTATTTTGATTCGATGACTGTCTGCGCGGTGTGTCGGCTGAATCCCAATGGGGTCTCCGAAAGGGGGTACGGTAGGACTCACCTTCTCTGCGGTCTGGGTTGTCTTGCCGGCCTGGTGTCTCTTGGTGGATTCGCATGGGTGCGGGAGTCGTTGCGTGTTTCTCTCGTGAATAAGCTCGTACTCTGCCGCTAATCGGGTTAGCTGTGACAAACTTTCCAGTTCGTCTCGTCGCACGTATAGTTGGAGTCCTGGCAGGGCGTTGTCGTAGATCCTATAGAGTTCCTTAACTAGGTCGTACTCGGCATGGTGCATGAGTAGCCGTATCTCGATGAGATAGTCTTTGAATGGTTCTCCCACCGCTTGCTTGCGGCCTCGGATCTGGTCCTCCAATTGTTCGAAATACCTTGGCGGCAGAAAATACGTCAGAAACTCCTGGCGGAAATATGCCCAGGAACTACCCCTGTAGTTGGCTGGTACGGTGCCAGCGACTGGCTCGGTCGGTGAGTAGTTCGGCCATGCTCCGAGGCAGTTGGTTGGTGTCCTCCGTAGGCGCGTGCGCGTTCCTCGAGTAGTTCCAGAAACGATAGTGGGTCATCTTCTCCGTTGAACTGGATGCCCCATCCGCGGATGCGTTCTGCCGTGCGTGCGACGTGGTTATAGTCGGGCCCGCTTATGGGTGCGTCTATCGCTGGCATAATTCTCTGTGTGGGCGCACGGGAGGTTTCCATATTGGGCGGCCTTGGAAGATCGGCGGCTGTGACCAGTGGTGGTCGGGGCGTGGGCTCTGGGGCTGCGGGGACTTGCAAGCTGGCTTTGGGGTCCCATCTTCCGGTGCCTGATGGTCCTGGAGTAGTGGGCAGCGGGGACTTGGAGCGTCCTGCTGGTCTTGCGTATTGTCTCTCGAGTTCTGCCAAGCGAGTCCAGGCACCCGGCGGGAGTGGTCCGGCGACTAGTATGGCAAAGTTCTTGCGCAACTCTTCAACAGTTCCTTCGGTGTCAAATTCGAATTCCTTGGCGAAGGCCTCCAGCTTCATCTCGGCGGCGCTTGTAGATCCAGCCGATGCTGACGCCTGGATTGGCGACTGGCTCGCTGGTGTGGAAATCAATGCTCGCGTCGTCTTCGTAGGCTTCCATGGTGATTGACTGAGTTTTCCTCGGTGTTGTTTTTGGGCACTTTTCACTGTTTTAGCACTTGGTCACTGCGTTTACTTTCCCGGTGGCACTCGCGACTGGATTCGGGTGGGTGCGCGAATTTGGTTTTGTACCGGACTTGTGTTCTGTGGTTAGCTCTACTATTCTTTCTCGGTGGCCGTGGGTCTTTAATCCACGTAGCCCCGTGTTAAGGTTTTCTCTTTAAGTTTTCCTTAAAGTTGCCAGAAAGTTGGCTTTGAAATCTCCTTTAAAGTTTCCGTAAGTCCCTGCTCGGGCGCCACTTGTAATGATACCTATTTCAGACTGAGGTAAGCTCAGTCTGTCCAGGGTTCTCTACAAGAAATTTTGTAGTATGCTGGAACTTTAGGGAAGGGCTTGGCCGTGAGACCGAAAGTGGGCGGGCGTGGAGTCTTGTTACCGTGTAGGTATTTTGGGGTGATCGCACTTGGCGATGAAAAGAAAAAACGCTGACACCTGAGTTTTGGTGTATGCGGTAATATGGCTTGTGGCGTCACCTGATTTTTTGTGTTCGCGCTCGGCGAAGAAATGATGAAACTTCGTTAGTTTGTTTTGTTATTTAACTGTATTATTTTGTTCTGGGGTTTGGGGTCGTGTAGTGGTTTCTTGTATAGTGTTCTTGTGGAGGCGTGCGTTTTCGAATAGGCGATGGACTGCCGGCGGATAGGCGATGGACTGCCGATACGTTTTATGATAGGCGATGGACTGCCGTTTTGGATTTATGATGGAGGCGGTGGACTGCCGTTTTGGTTTATGATAGGCGATGGACTGCCGTGTTTGAGGTGTAGAATAGGCGATGGACTGCCCCGATTGATCGCGGGCTCGGGCTATTTAAGCCCGATCTCGATGGCTGAGTCCGCAAGTTTTTGGTTACGGAAGTGGTGTCGTGGTTCTCTACTCGTGCCACCGACCTGGTCATTGCCTCGGTTGCACCGAGAAATGAGCTGAGTCTAGATTTGGCACTTTGGTCATTGACTCGGTTGCACCGAGAAATGACCTGTGTGGAGTTGTGTAACTCGGGAGGGGAGACTGTGGCGCGTGTGTCGATTCTGCATGAATCGATCGGCGCGTGGACTCTAAATGTCCGGTGTATGGTGTTTGTGTTGTTGGATTATATATGACAACGTAATTTAGTGCTATTAGTGCGAATATGTATAAGAAATGCAAAGTAACTTAATGCTATCAGTATGAATATGTATACGAATGTAACGGTTCGTTACAGTTTTCGGGAACGCACAGCTTCCACGCCGCTATTCTTCGTCGGTGGCTCTGTGGGTATATGCCGGTATCTCCGCCTACTTTCTCCTTTAATCCGGGAACTTTGCCGGTTGCCCTCATTTTCACCTTTGATTTTTGTTATGGTTTCCGTAAGTCCCGGCCGGGGCCCGCAGCGATACTTTCTTCAGACCTTCCACTCGCAAACACCTATCCTCCCAGACTGCGAGATAGGCGCCACCGGGTTCGATATTAATTTTGTAGTATTCCTGTACGCTTTAGGAAGTCGTACTGCTGGCAACTCCAATGCCCTTCGGGCGACTCTCCCGTCGGGCTTTCAATACTATGGTGATCCACTTGGCAACGCCATGAAATCGGTGACACCTCGAAGGGTCAAGCGGTAATATGGTTTTTGAGCTTCCTGACGGCATACACTTCGGCGAACATTCCTTCTCCGTGGCCTTCCCTTTGCATTGTTCAACATTCGGCTGGCTTAGGAAATCACCCTGTATTGTTTCTCCGTGGTCCTCCGTGTCTTGCGGGTGGTTTCCCCAAACCATTGTTCAAATGCGGAATTTGCTGAGGCGAGCACGAATTGGTAGCCGCGGCGTGCGCCCACTGTCGTTACTTTGTTGACGAAGGCGCTGAGTGGTTGCACAATCGTGGCAAACCCCGGCACGAACCGCCGGTACGAGGGACGCCAAATACTGGCGGTTTTCACGTTTGCCGGTGGACTTTGGTTACAATGGCGGGCGATGGACTGGGTCAGTGCATATTCCTTCCCCGTCACCAAATGGCCCAGATACCGCCACTCCTTGGAAGAACCTGCACTTCGCCATATTCAGCCTCAAATTGGCCACGTTTCAACCGCCTGAGACGGTCCTCCAGCTTTCCATCGGTGTTCCTCCTTGGTGCGGCCAATGACGATGATGTCATCTTGGTATGCAAAGGAATGCGGCATCATCTCGTCAACCGATCATCTGGTCCAACGCCTTTGAAGGTAGCCGACGCTGAGAGTATGTCAAACGGCATCATCTTTACTGGAACAGTACCCTTGCCTGGCACCGTGAATGCCGTGAAATTCCTGTTGAATATTTTATGATTTTCCCGGGACCTGGTCCCAGGGTTGCCTTACAATGAACCAAAACGCGCTTCCTATCAGCTATTCAGGATGTAGCTTATTTGGCAGGCAAGGGGTATGCATTATCTAATGGAGTCAGCTGTTAATTTTTTTCCATCACGATGGGTCCTATATGTACGGGTATCTTCGAGGGCTCGATGTCATAATATGCCTTTAGTTTTAGTTTTGCTTTGGGTTGATCTCAGCCTGATCGCTCATCGTGATCGTAGCTATCTGTACATTCTATACTCCCTTTAACCTTTATGAATGGTTGTATTTTCGGCCTAAATTTCTGTACTGATCCTTCTTCAGATCCAAGTCACTACACCCGCCTTCCCCGAACGCCGGACCGCAATCTGCTGACTCTGTTGTGTTCTCCAGGATTGCCACCGACAGCCTTTCCCCAACCGCCCATTTCGTTTCTTTTCGCAGAGAATCACGACGAACATACCCGCAGAAGGTTCTCTGTTCCGACTGCTGTGATGAAGTTGTCTGATGGGATGCGCATCGATGACTCTGGTCAAACCGAGTAGGGTCATCTCCACTTTCCTGCCAGCTGTTTTTATATTTGGAACCCATATCCGTTACTGCGTCCGCATTGGAGCCGTAGCTTACGAATCCCTTACTCATGCCTCATACCTGCGACGACGGCACGGCCCTCCTCGGCGTGGGTCGCGGGGTAAGGACTTTCCAGCAGCACTGGATTGTAACTACGCCAACCATTATTATTTTCCGCACATCCAGCAGAAAGTTATCGGGTCCCTGAACCCCTCGAATCCCTTTTGCTGGCGTTGGAATGTGTCTGGCCGTCGGTTTTTGTTGTGTTTGAGAGCGTTGTTTTCCGCCTGTCGTCACAGCGGTTCGGATATACTTTTGGCAGCTTGTCATGTGTTTTTACTCTGCCGCGGTCCCTTTTGTCTAATGGGTTGGCCCCGATTGACCGTCCCGAAGGACTTTCCTTCTGGAATTCAATCGATCCTTTTCCAGAGCCTGATTTTTGGCTAACGCCATCATATTATCGAGGCGTTCTGCACCTGAGCGGCCTGAAAAAATCCGCGAATCCGGCATGCTGTTTTTGCGGATGAGTTTAAATGATTACCTGGTATTTAAATATTTGAGGGGTCTAAGGAGGGTCTGTATCTCCACTATGGAACCGGTCCTTGAATGGCTCTTGAAGAATTGTCCTGATTTGTGTGGCGGACTTCCTTAGCAATTAGGAAATATCCCCGGGGGCAAAAATTGGCCTTAAAGCTGGCCGCAAAGGCATTTTGAATAGTAAATGGTTCTTTGCGATTAACCACATCAACGCTCGACATGTCGTTTAACTATGGCATGGCTTCCTAGGGTTTTTGGGAGATCCAGGTCATACATTCGCCGACCTGCTAAGAGAATTTTGTATTTACTTTTTCGCCGTCCCATCGAACACAGAGAAGAAACGACTGCCTTCCCTCACCATTTTCAAATCTGATATTGGCAATTCGGGATAGCGCATCCGCGCACGGCAGAACGCATCCGCGGATGGGGCATCCAGTTCAACGGAGAAGATGACCCACTATCGTTTCTGGAACTACTCGAGGAACGCGCACGCGCCTAAAATAAGGATGTCATTCAACTGCCTCGGTTTGGCCGAACTACTCACCGACCGAGTCTGAAAGTATATTATTTTAATTTAAAAGCCAACATTTGAAATGAAGTTCCTGGGCATATTCAATCCGCCAGGAGTTTCTGACGTTTTTCTGTAAAAAAGGTATTTCGAACATTGTTGGAGGACCAGATCTTCAAAAATTGAACAATCATCGGTGGGATAAAACCATTCAAAGATGTTATCTCTGGTTGGGAGATACGGCTACTCATGCACCATGCCGAGTACGACCTGCATCATGGGGGGCTCTACCGGATCTACGACAAGGTTGCCAGGACTCCAGCTATACGTGCGACGAGACGAACTGGAAAGTTTGTCACAGCTAACCCGATTAGCGGCAGAATACGAGCTTATTAACGAGATCGAAACACGCAACGACTCCAGCACAAATGCGAATCCCACAAGAGACACCAGGCCGGCCTGACACGCAGACCGCAGAGAAGGTGAGTCCTACCGTACCCCCCTTTCGGAGACCCCCATTGGGATTCAGCCGACACACCGCGCAGACGGTCATCGAATCAAAATAATGCAACGAACCACGACGTCGCCCATTCGAATGGTCACCACTCCCATTTCCAACCGGCGCGCAGCCTGTCGCCGATGTGGTCAAGCTGGGCACGCCGCCTATGATAGAACCAACGCTTCGATATTATTCTGCTGGGGTTTATTCAAAGCGCGGCATTCGAACCGTCGACTGCTGCCGCCGAGCCTTCGTCGGAAACGACACGCGTCCTCAACTGACCGGGATCAGCCGAGAACGACGCCTCCACAGACCCGCGACTAAGCAACCCACTACACGTGAACGACGGCCGAATAGTGGCGACAGTGACAATGCCCGGACAAACAACGGAGGCCAACATCGACACCGGGGATCCCAGAGTTTCGTCAGCGACTTTTTGGCCCGACAACTAAACAACAACTCCAACCTGCAAGATGCATGCGTCCGCATACGCCTGGCTGACGGCTCGGTCAGAGAGATCACACAAGTTCTACTGGCGCACATCATGGATCAACGAGAGGCCCAAAACTCCTGGTCCTCCCTAACATGCTGGAGCAAGTTATAGTCGGCATGGACTTCCTATTTGCCATCGAAACGACTGAGATCCAAAAATGCGGCACCACGCTGAAAAAGTTGACAAGATCGAAAACCTCACGCCAACGACCGTGTTCAATCCAACCACGTACAAGTCACCGAACCTGGCTTACATGAAATCAAAGGTCAAAAGCGAACACACTTCCCCGACCTACCACAAAGAATACGGTTGAGAATTACAACGAAGAATACGACACCGAAACCAACTTTGACGAACAGATCCCCGACCTACCCCGAAGAAGACGGCAGCCAATAATGCAACGAAGAATACGACACCGAAACCAACCACAAAAGCAAAAAACCGGCCCACAACGTAAAACACGAATCGAAAAAGACCGGTAAACTGCAACCAAGCAAACGGAAAATAAAATCCCACGGCTTTGACGGAGCACCCGCGTGGGACGGATTTTTATAAGGGAACACACATCCCAAACACACCACGAGGATCTGAACACACGAGACAAAATCAACTATTTAAAACCAGGCGCTCGAAAGAGTGAAGCAAGGGATGGTGGCCAAACTTTTAACACGGTCCCCCGAAAATTACCATGCCGATCTCACAAACGAGACAAACCCCAACGAACTGGAACCCGAAAACACAGGAAGCCCAGGTCCAAGTTCAGCCACCGCTTTATACCCATGCACCATTCCTCAACGGATGTAATTGAACCCACGGACATTTTCAAGACGACCACCAGCCCCGAACAACGACAACGACAACGGCAGCAACAGTGCAACAACCCAAACCACGAGGACAACAGCCACGCACGTACCCTTGCACAAGGGTCCAATCATCGAACCAATATCCACAGAGAGAGAGACACTCGGAACCGAATCTAGCCCGATGACCCCCGAAACAGCGACCGCAGCCCTTTCGTACCCACGGCCGACGCCACACCCGATTTTCGCTGGTAGAATGGAGTACCTTCCGCGTACTGATTTTGCCCACGAGCGCCATGCACCACGCCATGTTGAGCACCACGTCCGAAATTTTCGTCGCCCAAACAAGTCGTTGCTGCGAAAAACAGAATCGTCACTGAGACCCGCCTGGCCATACGTTGATCTGGGAGAAATTACGACCCAGGTATACCGCCAGATCCCCACGAAAAACAAAAACTCGTTTTTGCGTGACCCACGTAGGATCGGGGAATGATGCGCGTTCGACACAACCATCCTCCCATTGACCCTAGCCAGCCAACGGACCCCGACATTTAGATTTATGACCGAACCCGACCCAGAATTGATCTCCGATCCTGCCGCCAGACATAGCACCACATTTTCCAAAATTCTGGACACATATGTGCGCCCTTTTGTGGGTGCGGTTTAATAATCTCCACGCGACCTCGAAACATCGCCGACTGCACACCATCGTCATGAGGGAAAATCGACCCATCAAACAGACGGACTACCCAAAAGAACGTAGCCATGATGCGGATTATCGACTCGGCATGTCGACCAGATTAAATATACAAGAAGGTCTCATCGAACCCTCACGAAGCCCACACAGCGCCCCCATCGTACTCGTACGTAAAAGAACGGAAAATGGCGCATGTGCGTGGACTACCGACAACTCAACGCTTACTCTATTCCTGACGCATAACCACTGCCCAGAATCAACTACATCTTGGAGCGCCTACAGAACGCACGCTTCATAACCACTCGATCTAAAGAACGGGCCAACGGGCGATATTGATACGGCTATGATCGGAGCCGACATGGAACCCTACGCAAAACCAATTTAGACGACATTGTCGTCGTCGGAAAAGACTTCAAGGACCACCTACACAGCCTGGCAATAGTCCTCTCTCGCCT
Source organism: Drosophila bifasciata (assembly GCA_009664405.1). Classification (NCBI taxonomy): domain Eukaryota; kingdom Metazoa; phylum Arthropoda; class Insecta; order Diptera; family Drosophilidae; genus Drosophila; species Drosophila bifasciata. Next base: position 20,688,343 of record CM019043.1, read on the forward strand.
TCGGAAAGCGAACCTGCGGATAAACGCGGAAAAGTGCACATTTTTTCTCGTGAAAAAAACCGGACAAGTCAAAACCGGATCAAATATCTTGGTCACGTCATCAGCGAAGAAGGTATCCAAACAGACCCCGACAAGATTGCTGCCGTCAAAGAACTTTTGCCACCCACGAACTTTAAAGAACTACGTCAGTGCATCGGAATGGCATCCTGGTACCGAAACCGTGCCAAATTTTTGCTACAGTAGTCCAACCAATGTCTCAGCTACTCAAGAAGGGACAAACATGGACATGGACCGCAGATCAACAAGCGGCCTTCGACCAACTAAAGGAACTACAACGACCGCTCACCGTACTTGCTTGCCCCCGATTTCGCCGTCGTTTCATGCAAACCGATGCGAGCAACCTCGGCATAGGCGCCGCCCTCACGCAAGAGATCGACGAAAGGAACGCGTCATCGCCTACGTCAGCCGAATGAACCAGGCCGAAGGAAACTACTCCGCCACAGACAAGGAATGCCTCGCCGTCATTTGGGCAATCCGAAAACTACGCTGCTACCCCCCAGAGAAGGATACCGATTCGACGTTATAACCGACCATCTCGCGCTGAAATGGCTGAATAGTCTTGAAAGCCCCTACGGAAGAAAAGCGAGATGGGCATCTCGAACTCCAACGGCATCCATACGACGTCCATACAGAGCAGGGAAACAAAACGTGGTTGCAGATGCCCCGTCCCGACAACCCTTGGAGACGCTAGCAAGAATAAAAGAGGACGCAACATCTTGACACCCTGGCCACACGACGGATTCAGCAAACCAAAGAGGAACCCGATAAATACCCCGAAAACGTCATCGAGAATGGAGAACTCTACAGGCATCTGGGCCACGGAGCCGACGATCACGACTACGTGTCATGGAAACTTTGCGTCCCAAAGACCGACGCCAAAGGTCCTCAAGCGAATGCCATGATCAGCCCACGGCAGGCCACCTCGGCATTCGGAAAACCATTACACGGATAACACAACGATATTATTGGCCCGGCCTATATCGCGATGTGCGAAAATACGTACGCCTGTTTGAGCTGCCAAAAATTTTTCAAGGCACTGCAACGCAAGCCCGTGGGTAGGATGCTTACCCGCAGGGCAGAGGAAACTTTCGCCACCTTATGCGCCGCCTCGAGCAGGGACCACTTCCCCGATCAAAACGGGGAACACAATGCCTGGTATTCGTCGATACCTTCTCAAAATGGGTCGAACTGGTACCCTTAACAAGGCTACCACCGCCACTCCTAAAGACCCTAGCCACCGGGAACGCATAGTAAGTCACTTCGGCGTACCAAAAACGATTCGTCTGTGACAATGGAACACAGTTCACCAGCCGCTCATTCCGGCGTTTATGCAAACAGCCGGCGTTGATATAAACGCACCGCACCGTATTGTCCCCAGGAAAACCCTACGGAACGGGCCAATCGGACAGTGAAGAAAATGATTCCAAATTCGTGGAGGACCATCAAAACACATGGGAGGAACTCATACCCGAAATATCACTAGCAATTAATCCAGTGTCTCGGAAACAACTGGATTCAGCCCCGAGACTTCCTGGAGGCTACACGGGAGAGAACCGCGCTTACCGGATCACTATACGACGAAGTTACACCAGGGACAGCCAGCCCTCCGGACACAGCCCCACTAAGGCCGCCGGACTCAATGAAGTGTTCGCGATAGTGCGGAACAACATTCAACGGGCGAGTCACGAACAATCCCGGCACTACAATCTCCGCCGACGACAATGCAGGCACCGGGAAGTAACGAACCGTTACATTCACACCGCAGCCCCAAGCCCACGCCCCATTTCATATTCGTGGTCCCAGCGCACGAAGTTACGTTGTTATATATACACCAACAACACAAACACCATACATCTGACACTGTACAAGACGCACCCAAGCGGGCCCACCACGCCGCACGATTTCTGCCGAATCGACACACGGGCCATCCAGTTCAACAAGAAGATGACCCACTCCAGTTTCTGGAACCCGAGGAACGCGCAACGCCTACGGACAGGTCATACTCGGTGCAACTCGGTCAATGGCCAAACCATCTAGACTCAGCTCATTTCTGGCGGTGCAACCGAGCCAATAACCGGGGCCAGTGGCAGGCACGCGCCGACACCCACCCAGCACCCAGACTGCCGGACTCATTTCGAACAATTGAGGAATAGGCCGAGCCCGCGATTCATCGGGGGAGTCCATCGCCTATCCTCAACTAAAATCGGCAGTCCATCGCCTATCATAAACCAAAACGGCAGTCCATCGCCTATTCTAAATCGTATAGGATCTACGACAACGCCCTATACACGAAACCACTATACACGACGAGAAAAACACAGAACACAAATAAAAGCCAGTTAAATAACATCAAAACCAAACTCAGAGAACGTCATCATTTCTTCGCCGAGCGCGAACACAAAAAATCAGGTGACGACAACAAGCCATATTACCGCATACACCAAAACTCAGGTGTCAGAGTTTTGAGTTTTCATCGCCAAGTGCGATCGCCCAAAGCACGACCTACACGGTAACAAGACTCCACGCCCGCTCCACTTTCGGTCTCACGGCGACGTCCCTGCCCGAAAGTTCCAGCAATACTACAAAATTTCTTGCAGCCTGTCCCTGGACAGACTGGACACTCAGTCTGAAATAGGTATCATTACGCTTCGATCCCTATTCTGCTGGGAATGTGGAATACGCGGCACTCGAACCGTCGAATGCTGCCGCCGAACCACGTCGGGAAACGACACGCGTCCTCGACTGGCCCGGGATCAGCCGAGAACGACGCCTCCCCAGACCCGCGACTAAGCAACCCACGGCCGTGAATGACGGCCGAATAGTGGTGATAGTGACAATAGGAGGACAAACAACGGAAGCCACCATCGACACCGGGGGTCCGTCAGTTTCGTCAGCGACAACCTGGCCCGACAACTAAACAACAACTCCAACCTGCAAGATGCATGTGTCCGCATACGCCTGGCTGACGGCTCAGTCAGAGAGATCACACAAGTTCTACTGGCGCACATCAAGCTGGATCAACGAGAGGTTAAAATCCCACTCCTGGTACTACCAAACATGCTGGAGCAAGTGATAGTCGGCATGGACTTCCTATGTGCCATCGAAACGATGATCCAATGCGGCACCATGCTGTTAAAACTACAAGTTCGCCACCTCACGCCAACGCCACCGTCAGTTCAATCCAACCACGTACAAGTCACCGACCGCAGGACCAACAAAGAATACGGTCAACCGCGAATACGACACCGAACCAACCCCGACCTACCACAAAGAAGACGGCACCCAATAATGCAACGAAGAATACGACACCGAAACCAACCACAGCGAAAGCAAAAGAACCGGCCCCACAACGGAAAACACGAATCCGAAATAAGCACCGGTAAACTGCAACCAAGCAAACGGGAAAACGAATCCCACGGCTACTACGGAGCACCCGCGTCCTAAGCCAAACCCAGGGAACACACATCCCAAACACACCACGAGGATCTCACCCACGAGACAAGAATCAACACACTTGAACCAGGCGCTCGACACAGGAAGCCCAGGACCAAAACAAACTACGGGACACACGCACCCCGAACCCACCACAAGGATCTCACACACGAGACAAACCCCAACGAACTTGAACCCGCTCGACACAGGAAGCCCAGGTCCAAGTTCAGCCATCACGCACCCATGCACCCTACCCTCAACGGTGAAGGTGAACCCACGGACACCCTCAGAGACGACAACCAGCCCCGAACAACGACAGCGACAACGGCAGCAAAAGTGCAACAACCAAACCACTAGGGAAACAGCCACGCAAATCCCCTTGCTGGTCGGGTCCAATCATCGAACTAATATCTCCGGAAACACCGACCGGAACCTGAATCGTAGCCCATGGCCGACGCCACCCCGATCTTCGCCGACCCACTGGAGTACCTTCCGCGTACTGACGTGCCCACTAGCGCCATGCACCACGCCATGCCTAACACCACGTCCGAAATCTTCGTCGCCCAAACAAGTCGTTGCTGCGGAAACAGAGTCGTCACTGAGACCCGCCTGGCCATACACATCGATCTGGAGACATTACAACCCAGGTATACCGCCAGACCCACGAAATTCGCCACTCACGGCCAACGCTGACCCCGATCGTCGCCCACATAAGCGACTACCGAACGTAGGATTAAACACCCCAGCGCGTTCGACACAACTATCCTCCCAAAAGAACCCAGCCAGCCCAAGGACCCCGACACCCCCGATCTCACCGAACCCGACCCAGAATTGATCTCCGATCCCTGGCCGCCAGACATAGCGCCACAGATCCAAGAATTTCTGGACACAGAACTTCCAAAGTTCAATAATCTCCACAGGACCTCCAACATCGCCGGGCACACCATCGTCATGAGGGATAATCGACCCTTCAAACAGAGGTACTACCCAAAAGAACCCAGCCATGATGCGGATTATCGATGAGCAAGTCGACCAATTGATCCAAGAAGGTCTCTTCGAACCCTCACGAAGCCCGCACAGCGCTCCCATCGTACCCGTACGTAAAAAGAACAGCAAAAGGCGCATGTGCGTGGACTATCGACAACTCAACACTCACTCCATTCCTGACGCAGTACCCGGTGGGTACCCAGGAACAACTACATCTTGGAACGCCTACAGAACGCACGCTTCATAACCACCATCGATTTGAAGAACGGATACTGACAAATACCCATGGCCAACGGAAGTAGAGAAGCCACCGCCTTCACGGTCCCCGGAAGAGGTCTCTATCAAAGGAAAGTGATGCCCTTCGGATTACATTCTGCACCAGCAACATTCCAATGGGCCGATGATACGGGGATCGGTGCTGACATGGAACCCTACGCATTCGCCTATTTAGACGACATTGTCGTCGTCGGACGAGACTTCGAGGACCACCTACACAACCTGGCAATAGTCCTCTCTCGCCTTCGACCAAAAAGCGAACCTGCGCAAGTTTGTGGTTGCGGAGGTGGTGTCGAGATCTCCACGCGTGCCACCGACACGGTCAGTGCCTCTGGAGACACTGGAGTTAATTGCCAGTGATATTTCGGGTACGAGTTAGTCCAATCATGGTCTTCACTGTCCGATTGACCCGTTCTGAAGGGTTTTCCTGGGGCAATACGGTGCGGTGTTGCAGATCCACGCCGGCTGTTTGCATAAAACGTGCGGAACGAGCGGCTGGTGAACTGCGTTCCATTGTCACAGACGAATCGTTTTGGTACGCCGAAGTGACTTAGAATGCGTTCCCGAAAAGCGAGCTCTAGGGTAGCAGTGGTAGCTTTCTTAAGTGGCACTAGTTCGGTCCATTTTGAAAAGGTGTCGAAGAATACAAGTAGCATGGTGTGCCCCCTCGTTTTGATCGGGGCAGTGGTCCCACGAAGTCGGCGCATAGTGGGGCGAAAGGTTCCTCTGCCCTGCGGGTAAGCATCCTAATCACGGGATTGCGTTGCAGTGCCTTGAACTTTTGGCAGCTCAAGCAGCTGCGTACGTATTTCCGCACATCTCGATATAGGCCGGGCCACTACGTATCGTTGTGTTATCCGTGTGATGGTTTTCCGAACGCCGAGGTGGCCTGCCGTGGGCTGATCATGGCATTCCTTGAGCACTCCTTGGCGTCGGTCTTTCGGGACGCAAAGTTTCCATGACACGTAGTCGTGATCGTCGGCTCCGTGGCCCGGATGTCTGTAGAGTTCTCCATTCTCGCAAAACGTAGTCGGGGTATTTATCGGGTTCTTCTTTGGTTTGCTGAATCCTTCGTGTGAGCCAGGGGCAAGATGTTGCGTCCTCTTTAATTCGTGCTAGCGTCTCCAAGGGTTGTCGGGACAGAGCATCGGCAACTACGTTTTGTTTATCTGCTCTATAGTGGACGTCGTATTGATACTGTTGGAGTTCGAGCGCCCATCTCGCTATTCTTCCGTAACCTTTCCGCAGTATTCAGCCATTTCAGCGCGAGATGGTCGGTTATAACGTCGAATCGGTATCCCCTAGGTAGCAGCGTAGTTTTCAGATTGCCCAAATGACGGCGAGGCATTCCTTTGTCTGTAGCGGAGTAGTTTCCCTCGGCCTGGTTCAAGCGTCGGCTGACATAGGCGATGACGCGTTCCTTTCCTTCGATCTCCTGCGTGAGTACGGCGCCTATGCCGAGGTTGCTCGCATCGGTTTGTAGTGAGAACTTGACGTTGAAATCCGGGCAAGCAAGTACGGGAGCGGTCGTGAGTAGTTCTTTTAGTTGGTCGAAGGCTGTTTGTTGATCTGCGGTCCATGTCCATGTTTGTCCCTTCTTGAGTAGCTGAGACATTGGTTGGACTACTGTAGCAAAGTTTGGCACGAATCTTCGGTACCAGGATGCCATTCCGATGCACTGACGTAGTTCTTTTTAGGTTCGTGGGTGGCTTGAGTTCTTTGACGGCAGCAATCTTGTCGGGGTCTGTGTGGATACCTTCTTCGCTGATGACGTGACCAAGATATTTGATCCGGTTTTTGGAAAAATGTGCACTTTTCCGCGTTTTTCCGCAGGTTCGCTTTTCGAAGGCGAGAGAGGACTATTGTCAGGTTGTGTAGGTGGTCCTTGAAGTCTCGTCCGACGACGACAATGTCGTCTAAATATGCGAATGCGTAGGGTTCCATGTCGGCACCGATCACGGTATCAAGGGCCCGTTGGAATGTTGCAGGTGCAGAATGTAATCCGAAGGGCATCACTTTCCATTGATAGAGACCTCTGCCGGGGACCGTGAAGGCGGTGGCTTCTCTGCTTCCGTTGGCCATGGGTATTTGCCAGTATCCGTTCTTCAGATCCAGGGTGGTTATGAAGCGTGCGTTCTGTAGGCGCTCCAAGATGTAGTTAATTCTGGGCAGTGGGTATGCGTCAGGAATAGAGTGAGCGTTGAGTTGTCGGTAGTCCACGCACATGCGCCATTTGTCGTTCTTTTTACGTACGAGTACGATAGGGGCGCTGTGTGAGCTTCGTGAGGGTTCGATGAGACCTTCTTGGATCAATTGGACGACTTGCTCATCGTTAATCCGCATCATGGCTGGGTTCTTTGGGTAGTACCTCTGTTTGATGGGTCGATTATCCCTCATTACGATGGTGTGCTCGGCGATGTTGGAGGTCCCGTGGAGATTATTGAACTTTGGAAGTTCTGTGTCCAGAAATTCTTGGATCTGTGGCGCTATGTCCGGCGGCCGGGGATCGGAGATCAGTTCTGGGTCGGGGTCGGTGAGATCGGGGGTTTCGGGGTCCTTGGGATGGCTGGGGTCTTCTGGGAGGATAGTTGTGTCGAACGCGCTGGGGGGTTCGATCCTACCTGGGTAGTCGCTTATGTGGGCGACGATCGTGTTAGCGTTGGCCGTGGGTGGCGTAGCTTTGTGGGTCTGGCGGTATACCTGGGTCGTAATGTCTCTAGATCTACGTATGGCCAGGCGGGTCTCAGTGACGATTCTGTTTTCGCAGCAACGACTTGTTTGGGCGACGAAGATTTCGGACGTTGTGCACAGGCATGGCGTGGTGCATGGCGCTAGTGGGGCACGTCAGTACGCGGAAGGTACTCACAGTGGGTTGGCGAAAATCGGTGTGGCGTCGGCCGTGGGTACGAAAGGGCTGCGGTCGCTGTTTCGGGGGTCATCGGGCTAGATTCCGCCGAAAACAGTGTAGAGGTTCTGTGGATATTAGTTCGATGATTGGACCCGACCAGCAAGGAATTTGCGTGGCTGTTTCCCTCGTGGTTTGGTTGTTGCACTGTTGCTGCCGATGTCGTTGTCGTTGTTCGGGGCTGGTGGTCGTCTCTGAGGGTGTCCGTGGGTTCACCTTCCGTTGAGGGTAGGGTGCATGGGTGCGCGGTGGCTGAGCTTGGACCTGGGCTGCCTGTGTCGAGCGGGTTCCAGTTCATTTGGGTTTGTCTCGTGTGTGAGATCCTTGTGGTAGGTTCGGGGTGCGTGTGACCCGTAGTTTGTTTTGACCTGGGCTTCCTGTGTCGAGCGCCTGGTTCAAGTGTGTTGATTCTTGTCTCGTGTGTGAGATCCTCGTGGTGTGTTTGGGATGTGTGTTCCCTGGGTTTAGCTTAGGATGCGGGTGCTCCGTAGTGGCCGTGGGATTCGTTTTCCCGTTTGCTTGGTTGCAGTTTACCGGTGCTTGCTTCGATTCGTGTTTTCCGTTGTGGGCCGGTTCTTCGCTTTCGCTGTGGTTGGTTTCGGTGTCGTATTCTTCGTTGCATTATTGGGTGCCGTCTTCTTTGGGGTAGGTCGGGGACGTGTGTTCGCTATGGTTGGTTTCGGTGTCGTATTCTTCGTTGTGGTATTGGGTGCCGTATTCTTTGTGGTAGGTCGGGGTCGTGTATTCGCGGTTGACGTAGATTTATTGGTGCTGCGGTCGGTGACTTGTACGTGGTTGGATTGAACTGACGGTGGCGTTGGCGTGAGGTGGCGATCTTGTAGCTTTAGCAGCGTGGTGCCGCATTGGATCGTCGTTTCGATGGCACATAGGAAGTCCATGCCGACTATAACTTGCTCCAGCATGTTTGGTAGTACCAGGAGTGGGATTTTAACCTCTCATTGATCCAGCTTGATGTGCGCCAGTAGAACTTGTGTGATCTCTCTGACTGAGCCGTCAGCCAGGCGTATGCGGACGCATGCATCTTGCAGGTGGGAGTCGTTGTTTAGTTGTCGGGCCAGGTTGTCGCTGACAAACTTCGGGATGCCCCGGTGTCGATGGTGGCCTCCGTTTGTTTGTCCTATTTATTGTCACTGTCGCCACTATTCGGCCGTCGTTCACGTGTAGTGGGTTGCTTAGTCGCGGGTCTGTGGAGGCGTCGTTCTCGGCTGATCCCGGGTCAGTTGAGGACGCGTGTCGTTTCCCCGACGTGGTTCGGCGGCAGCAGTCGACGGTTCGAGTGCCGCGCTTTCCACATTCCCAGCAGAAAGGATCGAAGCGTCGGTGCAGTCGTAGGCGGCGTGTCCAGCTTGACCACATCGGCGACAGGCTGCGCGTGGGTTGGCAATGGGAGTGGTGATCATTCGCTGGGCGACGTCGTGGTTCGTTGCATTATTTTGATTCGATGACTGTCTGCGCGGTGTGTCGGCTGAATCCCAATGGGGTCTCCGAAAGGGGGTACGGTAGGACTCACCCTCTCTGCGGTCTGCGTGTCTGGCCGGCCTGGTGTCTCTTGGTGGGATTCGCATGGGTGCTGGAGTCGTTGCGTGTGCCCCTCTCGTTAATAAGCTCGTACTCTGCCGATAATCAAAGCTGTGACAAACTTTCCAGTTCGTCTCGTCGCACGTATAGTTGGAGTCCTGGCAGGGGGCGTTGCCGTAGATCCTAAAGAGTTCCTTTACTAGGTCGTACTCGGCATGGTGCATGAGTAGCCGTATCTCGATGAGATAGTCTGTTGAATGGTTCTCCCACCGCTTGCTTGCGGCCTCGGCCTGGTCCTCCAATTGTTCGAAATACCTTGGCGGCAGAAAATACGTCAGAAACTCCTGGCGGAAATATGCCAAGGAACTACCCTGTAGTTGGCTGGTACGGTGCAAGCGACTGGCTCGGTCGGTGAGTAGTTCGGCCATGCTCCGAGGCAGTTGAATGGTGTCCACTCCGTAGGCGCGTGCGCGTTCCTCGAGTAGTTCCAGAAACGATAGTGGGTCATCTTCTCCGTTGAACTGGATGCCCCATCCGCGGATGCGTTCTGCCGTGCGTGCGACGTGGTTATAGTCGGGCCCGATTATGGGTGCGTCAATCGATGGTATAATTCATCTGCGGATGGGCGCACGGGAGGTTTCCATAGTGGGTGGCCTTGGAAGATCGGCGGCTGTGACCACTGGTGAACGGGGCGCGGGCTCTGGGGCTGCGGGACTTGCAAGCCTGCTTTGGGGTCCCATCCTCCGGTGCCTGATGGTCCTGGATTAGTGGGCAGCGGGGACTTGGAGCGTCCTGCTGGTCTTGCGTATTGTCTCTCGAGTTCTGCCAAGCGAGTCCAGGCACCCGGTGGGAGTGGTCCGGCGACTAGTGTGGCAAAGTTCTTGCGCAACTCTTCAACAGTTCCTTCGGTGTCAAATTCGAATTACTTGGCGAAGGCCTCCAGCTCGTCTCGGCGGCGCTTGTAGATCCAGCCGACGTTGACGCCTGGATTGGCGATTCGCTCGCTGGTGTGGAAATCAATGCTCGCGTCGTCTTCGTAGGCTTCCATGGTGATTGGACTGAGTTTTCCTCGGTGTTGTTTTGGCCACTTTTCACTGTTTTAGCTCTTGGTCACTACGTTTACTTTCCCGGTGGCACTCGCGACTGGATTCGGGTGGGTGCGCGAATTTGGTTTTGTACCGGACTTGTGTTCTGTGGTTAGCTCTACTATTCTTTCTCGGTGGCCGTGGGTCTTTAATCCACGTAGCCCCGCGTTAAGGTTTCATCTTTAAGTTTTCCTTAAAGTTGCCAGAAAGTTGGCTTTGAAATCTCCTTAAAGTTTCCGTAAGTCCCTGCTCGGGCGCCACTTGTAATGATACCTATTTCAGACTGAGGTAACCCTCAGTCTGTCCAGGGTTCTCTACAAGAAATTTTGTAGTATTGCTGGAACTTTTGGGGGTAGGGCTTGGCCGTGAGACCGAAAGTGGAGCCGGCGTGGAGTCTTGTTACCGTGTAGGTGCTTTGGGCGATCGCACTTGGCGATGAAAGGAAAAACGCTGTACCTGAGTTTTGATGTATGCGGAAAAATAGGGCTTGTTGTGTTACCTGATATTTTTGTGTTCGCGCTCGGCGAAGAAATGATGACACTTCGTGAGTTTGGTGTTTGATGTTATTTAACTGGCTTTTTATTTGTGTGCTGTATTGTTCTCTCGGGGTTTGGTGTCCGTAGTGGTTTCGTGTGTATAGTGTTCTTGCGGAGGCGATACGTTTTAGAATAGGCGATGGACTGCTGTTTTGGTTTATGATAGGCGATGGACTGCCGTTACTGTGTAGAATAGGCGATGGACTGCCGTTACTGTGTAGAATAGGCGATGGACTGCCGTTACTGTGTAGAATAGGCGATGGACTGCCGTTTTGGTTTATGATAGGCGATGGACTGCCCCGATGGATCGCGGGCCCGGCCTATTAAAGGCCGATTTGCAGTGCTGAGTCCGCAAGTCTGGGTGCTGGGTGGGTGTCGGCGCGTGCCACCGGCCCGGTCATTGCACCGGTTGCACCGAGAAATGAGCTGAGTCTAGATTTGGCACTTTGGTCATTGACTCGGACCTACCGAAAGAAGACCTGAGTGTAGTTTTGAAACGAAGAATACGGCGTGTGTGTCGATTTCGCAGAAATCGATCGGCCGTGTGACTTGGAAATTTACACGTAAGGTGTACTGTGTTTGTGTTGTTTTGTGTATCGATATATATGAAACGTGGCCCATGGTGTTTTGTGTTCTGTATTGGGTCTTACAAAGTATTACATATGGTATAATATGGTGAATGTATCTTATTGTAACTTGGGGTTATGCCTATGAATATGTATAGGAATGTAACGGTTCGTTACAACGGCCACTACGGAGCAACAAACGTCCTAAGGGATCACACACATCCCAAACACACCACGAGGATCTCACCCACGAGACAAACCCCAACGAAGTGGAACCCGCTCGACACAGGAAGCCCAGGTCCAAGTTCAGCCACAGCGCACCCATGCACCATACCCTCAACGGAGAAGGTGAACCCACGGACACCCTCAGAGACGACCACCAGCCCCGAACAACGACAACGGCAGCAACAGTGCAACAACCAAACCACGAGGGAAACAGCCACGCAAACCCCTTGCTGGTCGGGTCCAACCATCGAACTAAGATCCACGGAACATCTCCACTCGGAACCGGAATCTAGCCCGATGACCCCCGAAACACCGACCGCAGCCCTGTCGTACCCACGGCCGACGCCACCCCGATCTTCGCCAACCCACTGGAGTACCTTCCGCGTACTGACGTGCCCACTAGCGCCATGCACCACGCCATGCCTAACACCACGTCCGAAATCTTCGTCGCCCAACCAAGTCGTTGCTGCGAAAACAGAGTCGTCACTGAGACCCGCCTGGCCATACATAGATCTGGAGACACTACAACCCAGGTATACCGCCAGACCCACGAAGTACGCCACTCACGGCCAACGCTACCCCGATCGACGCCCCATAAGCGACGCCCAGGTAGGATCGAACCCCCAGCGCGTTCGACACAACCATCCTCCCAGAAGACCCAAGCCAGCCAAAAGGACCCTGATACCCCAGATCTCACCGAACCCGATCCAGAACTGATCTCCGATCCCTGGCCGCCGAACATAGCCCCACAGATCCAAGAATTTCTGGACACGGAACTCCCAAAGTTCAATAATCTCCAACATCGCCGAGCACACCATCGTCATGAGGGATAATCGACCCATCAAACAGAGGTACTACCCAAAGAACCCAGCCATGATGCGGATTATCGATGAGCAAGTCGACCAATTGATCCAAGAAGGTCTCTTCGAACCCTCACGAAGCCCGCACAGCGCCCCCATCGTACTCGTACGTAAAAAGAACGGCAAATGGCGCATGTGCGTGGACTACCGACAACTCAACGCTCACTCTATTCCCGACGCATACCCACTGCCCAGAATCAACTACATCTTGGAGCGCCTACAGAACGCACGCTTTATAAACCACCCTCGATCTGAAGAACGGATACTGGCAAATACCCATGGCCAACGGAAGCAGAGAAGCCACCGCCTTCACGGTCCCCGGCAGAGGTCTCTATCAATGGAAAGTGATGCCCTTTGGATTACATTCTGCACCTGCAACATTCCAACGGGCCCTTGATACCGTGATCGGAGCCGACATGGAACCCTACGCATTCGCATATTTAGACGACATTGTCGTCGTCGGACTTCAAGGACCACCTACAAAACCTGGCAATAGTCCTCTCTCGCCTTCGAAAAGCTAACCTGCGGATAAACGCTGAAAAGTGCACATTTTTCTAAAGCCGGCCAAATATCTTGGTCACGTCATCAGCGAAGAAGGTATCCACACAGACCCCGACAAGATTGCTGCCGTCAAAGAACTCAAGCCACCCACGAACCTAAAAGGAACTACGTCAGTGCATCGGAATGGCATCCTGGTACCAAAGATTCGTGCCAAACTTGTACAGTAGTCGCCAATGTCTCAGACTCAAGAAAGGACAAACATGGACATGGACTGCAGATCAACAAGCGGCCTTCGACCAACTAAAGGAACTACTCACGACCGCTCCTGTACTTGCTTGCCCCGATTTCAACGTCAAGTTCTCACTACAAACCGATGCGAGCAACCTCGGCATAGGCGCCGTACTCACGCAGGAGATCGAAGGAAAGAACCGCGTCATCGCCTATGTCAGCCGACGGCTGAACCAGGCCGAAGGAAACTACTCCGCCACCAGACAAAGAATGCCTCGCCATCATTTGGGCAATCCGAAAACTACGTTGCTACCTAGAAGGATACCGGTTCGACGTTATAACCGACCATCTCGCGCTGAAATGGCTGAATACTCTGGAAAGCCCCTACGGAAGAATAGCGAGATGGGCGCTCGAACTCCAACAGTATCAATACGACGTCCACTATAGAGCAGGGAAACAAAACGTAGTTGCCGATGCTCTGTCCCGACAACCCTTGGAGACGCTAGCAAGAATCAAAGAGGACGCAACATTTTGCCCCTGGCTTACACGACGGATTCAAAAATCAAAGAAGAACCCGATAAATACCCCAACTACGTCTTCGAGAATGGAGAGCTCTACAGACATCTGGGCCACATAGCCAACGATCACGACTACGTGTCATGGAAACTTTGCGTCCCAAAAGACCGACGCCAAAGAGTCCTCAAGGAATGCCATGATCAGCCCACGGCAGGCCACCCGGCATTCGGAAGACCATCACCCGGATAACACAACGATACTATTGGCCCGGCCTATATCGCGATGTGCGGAAATACGTACGCAGCTGTTTAAGCTGCCAAAAGTTTAAGGCACTGCAACGCAAGCCCGTGGGTAAGATGCTTACCCGTAGGGCAGAGGAACCATTCGCCACACTATGCGCCTACTTCGTAGGACCACATCCCCGAACAAATCGAGGGAACACCATGCTGCTGGTATTCTTCGACACCTTCTCAAAATGGGTCGAACTAGTGCCCCTTAAAAAGGCTACCACCGCCACTCTGGAGCTAGCTTTCGGGAACGCATCCTAAGTC
>CM019043.1:20702909-20723094 GCA_009664405.1 Drosophila bifasciata
TGGTATGGTCCTATGTTTAAAGTTAGTTATTAAGTTGCATTTATTATTACCAAAATAAGCAGCTTATTATTAAAATTGTCTAGGTTAGGTTAGGTTTATACGGCTGCTCCACCGAAGTCCACCGGCTCCAATCGGCAAGAATTGCCCATTGTAATGAAAGTGGAGCAGGCGTCGAGTCTGGCTACCGTGTAGGTAGTTTGGTAATCGCACTGGGCGATGAAAGGGAAAAATGCTGACACCTGAGTTTTGGTGTGTGCGGTAATATGGTTCTGGGTCACCTGATTTGTGTTCGCGCTCGGCGAAGAAATGACGACACTTTTGCTTTTGATATTTATGATTTGTCTTTATTCTCGTTTATATATATGTTGGTTTTTTATATTGCTAGTGTCGCGTGGTAGTTCTTGCGTGTTTTCTTACTGAGGCGTGGTGTTGGTAGCCGCGGCGGATGTACTGCCGTTACTGTTTACGATAGGCGATCGGCTGCCGTTTTGGTTTATGATAGGCGATGGACTGCCCGGATTGATCGAGGGCTCGAAGCATTAAGGCCGATCTCGATGGCTTTATCCTCAAAAGTTTGTAGCTACTTTAAAGCGGGGTATCGAGTTCTCCTGCGCGTCCCACTGACCCTATTATTGCAGATTCGCGTACCGAGAAATGAGCCGTAGTTTTGGTCATTGACTGGCCGTGGAGTCGGGTAATTTGGTGGGGAATCTGGAGTTGTGTAACTGTGCGGTACCATGCGTGTTAAGCTTCCGCAAAGCATCTGATCAGCGTACAGTGCCGGGTAGTGTATGGTGTTCGTGGTTTTGGCTTGTGATTACAAAATATGGTACGTGGTATTGTGCTCCTTTTGTATTGGATTGGTCTACCTATTACAAAGTATTACAAAATATGGTAAATGTATGGTAATATGCAAAATGATAAAAGCGCGGTTATTAAATGTAAGTGAGCCCTGGTCCCAGGGTTCGTTACACCCCACCCTTTCTTCACGGTGGAGTGTACAGATGCCGCTGTCGTTATTTGCTGGGTGCGGGCAAGGGCGCGCGGACTTCCCGTGTTTTGCAAGGTTTCTATTGGTGGTTTCCGTCGTCAGGGTCGTTGTGATCGCTGGTGTCGTTTGCTTCCTCAACAGGATCGCTTTCGTCCAACGTGTAGGTATTTGCTCTTTCAGGTCGTTGATATTTTCGACTTTCAGTTTTCCGACTTCGGGGTGTTGCAACTTGACGATATTTGTTGACGCGAAACCTTTGACTTTGTATGGTCCATCATATTTTGGGACCCATTTCGGTACTGTCGGCTGCGCGTTGGAGAGGTGGTGTTGTCCTGATCAATACTAGTTGACCCTCCGTGGGGGGCGCCATTGTCGTCGGCGGAGATTGTAGTGACGGGATTGTTCTTGACTCGCCCGCTGAATGTTGTTCCGGCACTATCGTGAATGCCTTCTTTGAGTCGGGTCGCCTTAGTGTGGGCTGTGTGTCGGAGGGCTTCCTGTCCCTGGTGTAAATTTCGTCGTACAGTGCGCTCCAGGTAAGTTTATGGGTTCTCTCCCGTGTAGCAAGAAGGCGGGGGCTGAATCAGTTGTTTCGAGACACTGGAGTTAACTGCTAGTGATATTTCGGGTATGAGTTCGTCCCATGTGTTTTGATGGTCCTCCACGAATTGTGCAATCATGGTCTCTACTGTCCGATTAGCCCGTTCCGTAGGGTTTTCCTGGGGGCAATACGGTGCGGTGTGTTGCAGATCAACGCCGGCTGTTTGCATAAACAGGCGGAATGAGCGGCTGGTGAACTGTGTTCCATTGTCTGAACAAATCGTTTTGGTACGCCGAAGTGACTTAGGATGCGTTCCCGAAAAGCTAGCTCCAGAGTGGCGGTGGTAGCCTTTTAAGGGTAACTAGTTCGACCCATTTTGAAGGTGTCGAAGAATACCAGCAGCATGGTGTTCCCTCGTTTTGATCGGGGAAGTGGTCCTACGAAGTCGGCGCATAGTGTGGCGAAAGGTTCCTCCACCCTGCGGGTAGCATCCTACCCACGGGCTTGCGTTGCAGTGTCTTAAACTTTTGGCAGCTCAAACAGCTGCGTACGTATTTCCGCTCATCGCGATATAGACCGGGCCAATAGTATCGTTGTGTTATCCGTGCGGATGGTTTTCCGAATGCCGAGGTGGCCTGCCGTGGGTTGATCATGGCATTCCTTGAGGACTATTTGGCGTCGGTTTTTTGGGACGCAAAGTTACCATGACACGTAGTCGTGATCGTCGGCTCCGTGGCCCAGATGTCTGTAGAGTTCTCTATTCTCGAAAACGTAGTCGGGGTATTTATCGGGTTCTTCTTTGGTTTGCTGAATCCTTCGTGTGAGCCAGGGGCAAGATGTTGCGTCCTCTTTGATTCTTGCTAGCGTCTCCAAGGGTTGTCGGGACAGGGGCATCGGCAACCACGTTTTGTTCCCCTGGTTTATAGTGTACGTCGTACTGATACTGTTGGAGTTCGAGTGCCCATCTCGCTATTCTTCCGTAGGGGCTTTCCAGAGTATTCAACCATTTCCGCGCGAGATGGTCTGTTATAACGTCGAACCGGTATCCCTCTAGGTAGCATCGTAGTTTTCGGATTGCCCACATGACGGCGAGGCATTCCTTGTCGGTGGCGGAGTAGTTTCCTTGGGTTCAGGCGTCGGCTGACATAGGCGATGACGCGTTCCTTTCCTTCGATCTCCTGCGTGAGTACGGCGCCTATGCCGAGTTTGCTCGCATCGGTTTGTAGTGAAAACTTGACGTTGAAATCGGGGCAAGCAAGTACGGGGGCGGTCGTGAGTAGTTCCTTTAGTTGGTCGAAGGCCGCTTGTTGATCTGCAGTCCTTCTTGAGTAGCTGAGACATTGGTTGGACGACTGTGGCAAAGTTTGGAACGAATCTTCGGTACCAGGATGCCATTCCGATGCACTGACGTAGTTCTTTTTTTAGGTTCGTGGGTGGCTTGGTTTCTTTGCCGGCAGCAATCTTGTCGGGGTCCGTGTGGATACCTTCTTCGCTGATGACTGACCAAGATATTTGATCCGGTTGTGGAAAAATGTGCGCTTTTCCGCGTTTATCCGCAGGTTCGCTTTTCGAAGGCGAGAGAGGACTATTGCCAGGTTGTGTAGGTGGTCGCTGAAGTGTTCGTCCGACGACGACGACAATGTCGTCTAAATATGCTGCGAATGCGTAGGGTTCCATGTCGGCTCCGATCACGGTATCCAAGGGCCCGTTGGAATGTTGCTTTTGGTGCAGAATGTAATCCGAAGGGCATCACTTTCCATTGATAGAGACCTCTGCCGAAAGGGGACCGTGAAGGCGGTGGCTTCTCGACTTCCGTTGGCCATGGATATTTTGCCAGTATCCGTTCTTCAGATCGAGGGGTGGTTATGAAGCGTGCGTTCTGTAGGCGCTCAAGATGTAGTTGATTCTGGGCGGTGGGTATGCGTCAGGAATAGAGTGAGTGTTGAGTTGTCGGTAGTCCACGCACATGCGCCATTTGCCGTTCTTTTTACGTACGAGTACACGATGGGGGCGCTGTGTGGGCTTCGTGAGGGGGTTCGATGAGACCTTCTTGGATCAGTTTGGTCGACTTGCTCGTCGATAATGCGCATCATGGCTGGGTTCTTTTGGGTAATACCTCTGTTTGATGGGTCGATTATCCCTCATGACGATGGTGTGCTCGGCTATGTTGAGGTCCCGTGGAGATCATTGAACTTTGGAAGCTCTGTGTCCAGAAATTCTCCGGATCTGTGGCGCTATGTCCGGCGGCCAGGGATCGGAGATCAATTCTGGGTCGGGTTCGGTGAGATCGGGGGGTGTCGGGGTCCTTTGGCTGGCTTGGGTCTTCTGGGAGGATGGTTGTGTCGAACTCGCTGGGGGGTTCGATCCTACCTGGGGGGTAGTCGCTTATGTGGGCGACGATCGGGTTAGCGTTGGCCGTGGGTGGCGTAGCTTCGTGGGTCTGGCGGTATACCTGGGTTGTAATGTCTCCAGATCGATGTATGGCCAGGCGGGTCTCTCAGTGGCGACTCTGTTTTCGCAGCAACGACTTGGTTGGGCGTCGAAGATTTCGGACGTGGTGTTAGGCATGGCGTGGTGCATGGCGCGCTAGTGGGCAACGTCAGTACGCGGAAGGTACTCCAGTGGGTTGGCGAAGATCGGGGTGGCGTCGGCCGTGGGTACGACAGGGCTGCGGTCGGTGTTTCGGGGGTCATCGGGCTGATTTCGGTTCCGTGGACATTAGTTCGATGGTTGGACCCGACCAGCAAGGGGTTTGCATGGCTGTTTCCCTCGTGGTTTGGTTGTTGCACTGTTGCTGCCGTTGTTCGGGGCTGGTGGTCGTCTCTGAGGGTGTCCGTGGGTTCACCTTCTGCGTTGAGGGAATGGTGCATGGGTGCGCTGTGGCTGAACTTGGACCTGGGCTTCCTGTGTCGAGCGGGTTCCAGTTCGTCGGGGTTTGTCTCGTGGGTGAGATCTTTGTGGTGGGTTCGGGGTGCGTGTGTCCCGTAGTTTGTTTTGATCCTGGGCTTCCTGTGTCTACCGCCTGGTTCAAGTGTGTTGATTCTTGTCTCATGTGTGAGATCCTCGTGGTGTGTTTGGGATATGTGATCCCTGTGGTTGGCTTAGGACGCGGGTGCTCCGTAGTGGCCGTGGGATTCGTTTTCACGTTTGCTTGGTTGCAGTTTACCGGTGCTTGCTTCGGATTCGTGTTTTCCGTTGTGGGCCGGTTGTTTGCTTTCGCTGTGGTTGGTTTCGGTGTCGTATTCTTCGTTGCATTATTGGGTGCCGTCTTTTTTGCGGTAGGTCGGGGAAATGGGTTCGCTGTGGTTGGTTTCGGGGTCGTATTCTTCGTTGCGGTATTGGGTGCCGTGTTCTTCGTGGTAGGTCGGGGACGTGTATTCGCGGTGGTTGACCTAGATTTCTTGGTGCTGGGTTCGGTGACTTGTACGTGAGTTTGGATTGAACTGACGGTGGCGTTGGCGTGAGGTGGCGATCTTGTAGCTTTAGCAGCGTGGTGCCTCATTGGATCGTCGTTTCGATAGCACATAGGAAGTCCATGCCGACTATAACTTGCTCCAGCATGTTTGGTAAGACCAGGAGTGGGATTTGAACCTCTCGTTGATCCAGCTTGATGTGCGCCAGTAGAACTTGTGCGGATCTCTCTGACTGAGCCGTCAGCCAGGCGTATGCGGACGCATGCATCTTGCAGGTTGGAGTTGTTGTTTAGTTTGTCGAAGGCCGGGTTGTCGCTGACGAAACTTCGGGACGCCCCGGTGTCGATGGTGGCCTCCGTTGTTTGTCCTCCTATTGTCACTATCGCCACTATTCGGCCGTCGTTCACGTGTAGTGGGTTGCTTAGTTGCGGGTCTGGGGAGGCGTCGTTCTCGGCTGATCCCGTGTCAGTCGAGACGCGTGTCGTTTCCCGACGTGGCCCGGCAGCAAGTCGACGGTCCAAGTGCCGCGCTTTCCACATTCCCAGCAGAATAGGATCGAGGCGTTGGTGCAGTCGTAGGCGGCGTGTCCAGTTTGACCACATCGGCGACAGGCTGCGCGTGGGTTGGCAATGGGGAGTGGTGATCATTCGATGGGCGACGTCGGTTCGTTGTGCTGGTTTGATTCGATGCCTGTCTGCGCGGTGTGTCTGCTGAATCCCTATGGGGTCTGCGAAAGGGTGTTCGGTAGGCGTTACTCTCTCTGCGGTCTGGATGCCTTGCCGGCCTGGGTCTCTTGGTGGGCTTCGCATGGGTGCGGGGGCCGTTGCGCGTTCCTCTCGTGAATAAGCTCGTACTCTGCCGCTAGTCGGGTTAGCTGTGACAAGTTTTTCAATTCGTCTCGTCGCACGTATAGCTGGAGTCCTGGCAGGGCGTTGTCGTAGATCCGGTAAAGCTCCGTGTCTAGGTCGTACTCGGCATGGTGCATGAGTAGCCGTTTCTCGATGAGATAGTCTTTGAATGGCTCTCCCACCGCTTGCTTGCGGCCTCGGATCTGGGCGTCCAATTGTTCGAAATACCTTGGCGGCAGGAAATATGCCAGAAACTCCTGGTGGAAATGTACCCAGGAACTGCCCTGTAGTTGACTGTTACGGTACCAGCGATTGGCTCGGTTGGTGAGTAGTTCGGCCATGCCCGAGGCAGCTGGTTGTTGTCCCTCCGTAGGCGCGTGCGCGTTCCTCGAGTAGTTCCAGAAACGATAGTGGGTCATCTTCTCCGTTGAACTGGATGCCCCATCCGCGGATGCGTTCTGCCGTGCGTGCGACGTGGATATAGTCGGGCCCGCTTATGGATGCGTCTATCGCTGGCACAATTCTCTGTGTGTGGGCGGCGGGAGGTTTCCATAGTGGGCGGCCTTGAAGATCGTCGGCTGTGGCCACTGGTGGTCGGGGCGTGGGCTCTGGGGCTGCGGGGACTTGCAAAGCTGGCTTTGGGGTCCCATCTTCCGGTGCCTGATGGTCCTGGGTAGTGGGCAGCGGGGACTTGGAGCGTCCTGCTGGTTTTGCGTATTGTCTCTCGAGTTCTGCCAAGCGAGTCCAGACACCCGGCGGGAGTGGTCCGGCGACTGGGTATGGCAAAGTTCTTGCGCAACTCTTCAACAGTTCCTTCGGTGTCAAATTCGAATTCCTTGGCGAAGGCCTCCAGCTCGTCTCGGCGGCGCTTGTAGATCCAGCCGATGCTGACGCCTGAATTGGCGACTGGCTCGCTGGTGTGGAAATCAATGCTCGCGTCGTCTTCGTAGGCTTCCATGGTGCTTGGACTGAGTTTTCCTCGGTGTTGTTTTGGGCACTTTTCACTGTTTTAGCACTTGGTCACTGCGCTTACTTTCCCGGTGGCACTCGCGACTGGATTCGGGTGGGTGCGCGAATTTGGTTTTGTACCGGACTTGTGTTCTGTGGTTAGCTCTACTATTCTTTCTCGGTGGCCGTGGGTCTTTAATCCACATAGCCCCGTGTTAAAGTTTTTTCTTTAAGTTTCCTTAAAGTTGCCAGAAAGTTGGCTTTGAAATCTCCTTAAAGTTTCCGTAAGTCCCTGCTCGGGCGCCACTTGTAAGAAACCTATCTCAGGCTGAGGTAGGCTCAGTCTGGCCAGGATCTTTCCCTACAAGGAATTTGTAGTTCGCTGGAACTTTAGGGCAGGGCTTGGCCGTGAGACCGAAAGTGGAGCAGGCGTCGAGTCTGACTACCGTGTAGGTAGTTTGGTAATCGCACTGGGCGATGAAAGGGAAAAATGCTGACACCTGAGTTTTTGTGTGTGCGGTAATATGGTTCTGGGTACCTGATTTGTGTTCGCGTTCGGCGAAGAAATGACGACACTTTGTTGAGCTTTTGATATTTATGATTTGTCTTTATTCTCGTTTATATATATGTTGGTTTTTATATTGCTAGTGTCGCGTGGTAGTTCTTGCGTTTTTCTTACTGAGGCGTGGTGTTGGTAGCCGCGGCGGATGTACTGCCGTTACTGTTTACGATAGGCGATGGGCTGCCGTTTTGGTTTATGATAGGCGATGGACTGCCCGGATTGATCGAGGGCTCGGGCTATTTAAGGCCGATCTCGATGGCTGAGTCCGCAAGTTTGTAGCTACGGAAGTGGTATCGAGTTCTCCTGCGCGTCCCACTGACCTGGTCATTGCATCGGTGGTACCGAGAAATGTGTAGTTTTGGTCATTGACTCGGTTGTGGAGTCGGGTAATTTGGTGGGAATCGTGGAGTTGTGTAACTCTGCGGAAATTAAGGGGCGTGTGTGTTGCTTCCGCAAAGATCGATCGGCGTACAGTGCCGGGTGTATGGTGTTCGTGGTTTTGGTTTGTGATTACAAAATATGGTACGTGGTATTGTGTTCTTGTATTGGATTGGGTCTTACCTATTACAAAGTATTACAAAATATGGTAAATGTATGGTAATATGGTAAAATGATAAATGTATGTATATTATTAAATGTAGCGAGCCCTGGTCCCAGGGTTCGTTACAATAGAAAAAAACGGAAAATGCAGTATCGTAGAGAATGACTATATATCTAGCAGATTGCTGAATTGTTGACTGCGCATAACTTAATTTTCACTCGCCATTTGCAGCGCTAATACAGAAAACAGTGGATCGGTTCAAATTTGTGCAACCATTTCAATGACTTTTGATTCGTGTCAATGGAATGGATATACCTGGAAGATATACCATATTGAGCCAAAGGTGATATTTTCTACCATTTTTAATGTATCTTCATTCAAACATTTTGGTTTGGTCCTATGTTTAAACGTTAGCTATTAAGTTGCATTTATTATTACCAAAATAAGCAGCTTATTATTAAAATTGTCTAGGTTAGGTTAGGTTTACGGCTGCTCCGCCGAAGTCCACCGGCTCCAATCGGAGGCAAGAATCGCCCATTGTGATGCCCACACTCGTCATGGGATTACGTCCGGTGCCTAGGGAGGTTTCGCGAACCATCCCGAGGCCACAATAAAGAGCATCAGCCTCTCTAGAGGCATGTTTGCCAGGCTATCCAGGTCCTCGTGAACGGCGCTGCCGAGTATTCGGTGACGCCTTTCCATGTGTGCAGAACAGCCACAGAGAAGGTGCTGGATGCTCTCTATTCAATCCTCGTCCCTGCAGCTGCGGCAGAAGTCATGGTGGGGCAGTCTGTATCTAGTGGCCATGTGGCCGATTACACAGCGCCCCGTTATAACTCCGTCAGTGTTCGTTCCCGAGGCGCGTGATTTACCACGGTTCACAACGTTACAGCTCGTTGTATTTATCCACAGAAACTTAACATCAGACTGAAAAAATCAGTATCTCTATAAAAAACATACGAAATACATTTTGAAAATTAAAATAACCTATCCTGGAAAAATCCATATTCATGAACAAATATCTTTGAAATTTTAGAATCGTTTTTCTAAATTTATTTTAATACAAAAACCGAGTTTGGTGGCTGCAAATTTATATATATTTAAAAAACGAGACGAGGGTGACTAAAAGACGTGCGTTCGAATTCAATGATATTTTTCGACTTCTTTTCCTTTTCGTTATAAAAATATTCTTAAGCCTAACTTATCTAGGGCGGCGAAGCGGGGCGAATTCGCCAAGAGCGAGAGAGCTTTTTTTGCGCTCCCGCTTCGCCCCAAACTATCTTACACTAGACTTCAAATTTTTTCCAAATAAAATCATGCGTCTTGAAGCGACACCGGCCCCGTTGAAGGCCTGTGGGACTTCAACCCATCGGCAGAAGCGCCAATTTATGGATCGGCCTCCTGTAGACCGCTCTGCTGCTCGTCCTGAGGTCGACTACCCCTGACGATTCCGTCCTGCCCGGCGTGTGTTGCGACGACCCTTCCGGAGGAGCCACTGTTGGGGCGGAAGGTTGTCCTCTGCGACGATGACGAAGTCGCCTTCCTCGACGTTGGGCTGCTCCTGGTGCCACTTGCATCTTATTTGCAAGCCCAGCACATACCCCGGGACCATCGCTGCCAGAACATTTGCCTGGCTGACGAGACAAGCCGCCATCGCCTTAAGCAACTCAGACCCTCCTGGTCCGGGGTCCGGGGTGCTGGGGGTGCGATGAGCGGCCCGCCTGTCAGCAGGGAGTCAGGGCGTCTCCGTACTTGGGGCGGGGCTTAGTGGTCCCAGAGGGCGCGAGTTCAGCACAGCCTCGATGCCCACCATAACGCTCCAGCTCCTCGGCGGTGAAGAGCGCGCTTCCGGCCGACCTCAGCAGGAGGTTTTTGGCCGACTTCACTCCTGCTTCCCACAGTCCGCCCATGTGCGGAGCTCGAGGTGGCAGGGAAGGCGAACTCGCAGCCGCTTCTCGCTGCGAACTCTCGAATTGAGTCCGCTTCCGTCTCCAGCGTCCTCCTCAGTTCGTCGAAGTGGCGACTTGCTTCGACGAAATTTTGTCGCGTTGTCGCAGTTCACGCGGAGCGGACATCCTCGACGACCAACGAACCTTTGAAAAGCCAATAAGAAGGAGTTAGTCGTTAGATCGGAGACAATTTCTAGATGAACCGCCTTGGACGCAAAAACAGACAAATAACGCTATGTAGGTCTTATAAGGGGCCTACCACGAAGTTTTTTAGTGTCGTATAGACTGGGCCATTAAAAATCAACGCCACATACTGCGAATGGGCGGAGAGCACGGAGCCGGTCTGCGGGTAGATTTCCCATCATTTGGGTCTGGAGGCGAGGCTTGCATTTAAAGCAGCGAATGCACGACCTGACCATTGCCCTGCAGACCTCCTGAGCGTTTACTATCCAAACACGCTGCCTAAGGATGCTCACAAGTGCTCGTGGGCCGGCATGAAAATTCGTTTGATGCAGATGGCGAACATAGGTCTGCACAAACTGCGAGCGTTTTGTCAACAGCAAAGGAAACTTGGCATGGTATGACATAGAGCGTTAACTAGTCGCCCCCAACTAGCAACAACGAAAAAGGAGCACCAAGTCCCCATTTCTTCGTTGATGAAGGGATTCAATCGCTGAAGACTAGGGCCTAACCTGGTGCCTTTACGAACCCTTTTCGATCTTTTCCTGATACTCGTTTTTGGATCAGCTCGACAATTTTGTGAAAAGCCTCATCGTACTCTACTGGTGACGGAGTGACTTCAAATTTAAGACCTTTGTCTTTACATTTTCGGATGAAGCGGAACACGTAAACGAACACTCTTAGCAGCTTGAGGTGTGACGAGTATCCCTCGATAATTTCTACTAAATCATTTGATTTAGCGGCCACGGTCAGTCCGACCGCTGTCTTTCTGGTTTCCAGCTTCAGCTCCTCTTCAGAAAGCTCGAAGTGGGGATTTCTGGGCCAGCTCTCTTCTTCTTCCTTCAAAAACGCTGGTCCACTAAACCAGATCGACTGCGAAATCTCCTTAATGTCACAACCTCTCAAAACTATGTCTGCTGGGTTCTGTTTAGTTGAACATGCCGCCACGTAGCATCATCTGACCACTCCTGAATAACGACGAAGGTGGGATCGGATCCAATGAAGGGTCACTTCCGAATCCGACCAACACACCATTCGTTCAATCGGCACCTCGAGTAGCGATTTGAGTCGGTGACAGAGATCTGCGAGAAGGTGAGCGGCACATAACTCAAGCCTTGGAAGCGTTTTTTCGTCTTGAGCGGCGCTACTTTCGACTTTGCGGTCAACAACGAGACCTTTGAAACCTTCTGAAGTCTTACTACGGATATAGACGCATGCTCCATAAGCTCTCATGGAGGCGTCGGCAAAGGCATGTACTTGTATCGGTGACATGGGATCAGTATGCACAAAGCGAGGTATGGCAATCTTCTCCAGCTGACTCAAGGATTCTTTTAGAAAGTTCCAAGATGTTTCCAGATTCATTGGAATTGACTCATATAATCTAGTTTGTTAAGCCACAGCTCCTGCAGTAGGATCTTTCCCTTGATTACCAAGGGGCTTAACAAACCAAGGGGTCAAACAGCTTTGATGTCACCGATAATATGTTCCGTTTTGTCGCTCGGAGACCCATGACTGAACTGTCAATTTGATACCTAAAGACGTCTTCATGCGGTAGCCACGATATTCCCAACCCCTTGGTTGACTCCGAGTCCGAGATCGTTATTGGTTTAACTGTGCTCTCGGATGCTGAGACTTCAGCTGAGTTCGAGAACCACTTGGTCAGTTCAAACCCTGCGGTTTGAAGAACCTGAGCCACATCAAACTTAATGGTCTTTAACCTCCACGCAACCAGCACCAGTCAACATATCATCGACATAAAAGTCGGACCCGATAACTTTAGCAGCCTTTTGGGAATGAGAGCTTTGCAGACTCACTCAACCTTTCAAACACCGAATAGCCAAAAAAATGGGGGGCAGGTCCAGTCCCATATGTTACAGCAGTGTTGAGCTGGTATATTCTCAAGGACTCAGATGGGTCTCGTCTCCACACGATCAACTGAAACTGCCTGTCCGCTTCATTCACCATCACTTGGCGATACATCTTTTTACATCGGCAGTCAGGGGCGAACCTGTGCAGACGGAAGCGAAGCAGCGTTCAGTATAACTCCTCTTGAATAGTCGGTCCGACCATCAGAATGTCATTCAAGGCCACCAGAGATGACGTCTTCGACGACGCAACGAACACGACGCGAAGCTTCGTGGACGTACTTTGGGGCCGAAGGACACACTGATGTGGAATTACGTAGTGTGGAGCAGAAGGAGAAGTATTGTCAGTCGGCGACATATGACCTAAGGAGAGGTACTCTTCCATGAATTCCAAGTACATTTTCTTCAACTCAGGGTCGCGGGACAATCTTCTTTCGAGCGACAAAACCGCCGTTTAGAAATCTCGAAGGAATTGCCAAAGCAATTTGATTGGATTTAAACGGCAGCCGTACTTCAAACCGACCTGAAGGCAAGACTTGAGTAGTCTTTCTATAATGCTCCTCACATAACTTGTGTTCAGGAGTTAAAGGCTTTTTAGAAGATGGCAATTCTTCTAGTGACCAAAACTTTTGTAGTGTGCTGTCGATAGACACCACTGACTTTTCTCGACAACTCAGACAGTTCCTCGCTTCCTGGGTGACAGTCACCTTTGGACTGTATCTTCCAGACACAATCCAACCGAGAAGCGTTTTCTGCAGAGTTGGATAGTCAGGACCTTGTCTAATTTGACCAACCGATAAGAGTTCGAAAAATGACTCTGCACCTATCAACATATCTATTCTTTTGTGGCTTGTAGAAATATGGGTCCGCAAGAGGTAGGTTCTTCGGGATTTTCCAGTCACCACATTGAGTGCGTGATCAGGGTGGTATCCTGAGATTGACTTCAGAATCCAGAAATCGACCGAGAATCATATCATTTTCGAAAATGTTTTTGTCAGTCTCGAGCATTAAACTCGGTTTTTGTATTAAAACAAAATTTAGAAAAACGATTCTAAAAATTTCCACCGGGGGCTCCATGAAATTTTAGAATCGTTTTTCTATATTTATTTTAACAAAAACCGAGTTTGGTGGCTGCAAATTTATATATATTTAAAAACGAGACGAGGGTGACTAAAAGACGTGCGTTCGAATTCAATGATATTTTTCGACTTCTTTTCCTTTTCGTTATAAAAATATTCTTAAGCCTAACTTATCTAGGGCGGCGAAGCGGGGCGAATTCGCCAAGAGCGAGAGAGAGCTTTATTGCGCTCCCGCTTCGCCCTAAACTATCTTTTACACTAGACTTCAAATTTTTTCCAAATAAAAATAATGCGTCTTGACGCGACAATCTTAAAGCCCCAAATATCTTTTAAAAGTCGCTTTGGTTAGTTGATTAAAAAAAACGATGGTATTGCATAGTGTGATAGTGTTTTTCGGTAAAAAATGTTACAAATGTTCAAGTACAAGCAGTGTAAAAAGCTAAAAATATATTTTATATATAAAAAAAAAATAGAATTTTATTTTTAATACAAGATAAATACATTTAAATTCATTGAAACATAAAATTAATAAACAATAAAAAACACAAAATCATTCTTAAACTCACAGGAAAAAAACCGACGAAAGGATTTTACGCTTTTATACACGTACCAAAGAGTAAAAAGGTAAATTGTATTTGTGGTTAATGTGGAAGTGTGTAACGTATAGAAGGAGGCGTTTCCGACCCCATTAAGTATAGATATTCTTAATCAGCATCAATAGCCGAGTCGGTATAGCAATGTCTGTCATCCGTCTGCCAGTCTTGTTTGTCGCCCATTGCTTGGAGACTACAAGAGCTAGAGCAACCTGGATCGGATCGATTATTAATATTGCCAAAATGGAGAAATCTATTTGGAGAGGAATCGTTTCCTCTCGCTGTCTCATACACCAACACGTCTGTTTTTGCCTATTCGTCCAGATGAGCGCCTGGATCGCAGAGACTATAAAAGCTATAGCAACCAAAACCTTTCTGTCCAAACTCCTGTGATACCACATCAATACAAGTGTATTTCAAAATTTATCCACACCCCTTCCGCCCCACAAAAAACGAAATTCCACAATTTTGAATATAGAAAAAAACGGAAAATGCAGTATCGTAGAGAATGACTATATATCTAGCAGATTGCTGAATTGTTGACTGCGCATAACTTAATTTTCACTCGCCATTTGCAGCGCTAATACAGAAAACAGTGGATCGGTTCAAATTTGTGCAACCATTTCAATGACTTTTGATTCGTGTCAATGGAATGGATATACCTGAAGATATACCATATTGCACCAAAGGTGATATTTCTACCATTTTAATGTATCTTCATTCAAACATTTTGGTATGGTCCTATGTTTTAAACGTTAGTTGTTAAGTTGCATTTATTATTACCAAAATAAGCAGCTTATTATTAAAATTGTCTAGGTTAGGCTAGGTTTATACGGCTGCTCCACCGAAGTTCACCGGCTCCAATCGGAGGCAAGAATTGCCCATTATGATGCCCACACTCGTCATGGGATTACGTCCGGTGCCTAGGAGGTTTCGCGAACCATCCCGAGGCCACAATAAAGAGCATCAGCCTCTAGAGGCATGTTTGCCAGGCTATCCAGGTCGTCGTGAACGGCGCTGCCGAGTATTCGGTGACGCCTTTCCATGAGTGCAGAACAGCCACAGAGAAGGTGCTGGATGCTCTCTATTCAATCCTCGTCCCTGCAGCTGCGGCAGAAGTCATGGTGGGGCAGTTATTCTGTAGCGGCCATGTGGCCGATTACACAGTGCGCCCCGTTATAACTCCCGTCAGTGTTCGCACCTGAGGCGCGTGATTTACCACGGTTCACAACGTTACAGCTCGTTGTATTTATCCACAGAAACTTAACAAAAAAAAAAAAAAAAATCAGTATCTCTATAAAAACATACGAAATACATTTTGAAAAATTAAAATAACCTATCCTGGAAAAATCCATATTCACGAACAAATATCTTAAAGCCCCAAATATCTTTAAAAGTCGCTTTGGTTAGTTGAGTAAAAAAAAACGATGGTATTGCATGGTGTTATAGGTTTTTTCGCAAAAAAATGTTACAAATGTTCAAGTACAAGCAGTGTAAAAAAGCTAAAAATATATTTTTTATATATAAAAAAAAATAGAATTTTATTTTTAATACAAGATAAATACATTTAAATTCATTGAAACATAAAAATTAATAAACAATAAAAAAAAAAAAACACAAAATCATTCTTAAACTCACAGGAAAACCGACGAAAGGATTTTACGCTTTTTATACACGTACTCAAAGAGTAAAAAGGTAAATTGTATTTGTGGTTAATGTGGAAGTGTGTAACGTATAGAAGGAGGCGTTTCCGACCCCATTAAGTATAGATATTCTTAATCAGCATCAATAGCCGAGTCGGTATAGCAATGTCGTCATCCGTCTGCCAGTCTTGTTTGTCGCCCATTGCTTGGAGACTACAAGAGCTAGAGCAACCTGGATCGGATCGGATTATTAATATTGCCAAAATGGAGAAATCTATTTGGAGAGGAATCGTTTCCTCTCGCTGTCTCTCATACACCAACACGTCTGCTTTGCCTATTCGTCCAGATGAGCGCCTGGATCGCAGAGACTAAAAGCTATAGCAACCAAACCTTTCTGTCCAAACTCCTGTGATACCACATCAATACAAGTGTATTTCAAAATTTATCCACACCCCCTTCCGCCCCACAAAAGACGAAAATCCACAATTTTGAATATATAAAAAAACGGAAAATGCAGTATCGTAGAGAATGACTATATATCTAGCAGATTGCTGAATTGTTGACTGCGCATAACTTAATTTTCACTCGCCATTTGCAGCGCTAATACAGAAAACAGTGGATCGGTTCAAATTTGTGCAACCATTTCAATGACTTTTGATTCGTGTCAATGGAATGGATATACCTGAAGATATACCATATTGAACCAAAGGTGATATTTCTACCATTTTTAATGTATCTTCATTCAAACATTTTGGTATGGTCCTATGTTTAAACGTTAGTTGTTAAGTTGCATTTATTATTACCAAAATAAGCAGCTTATTATTAAAATTGTCTAGGTTAGGCTAGGGTTTATACGGCTGCTCCACCGAAGTTCACCGGCTCCAATCGGAGGCAAGAATTGCCCATTATGATGCCCACACTCGTCATGGGATTACGTCCGGTGCCTAGGGAGGTTTCGCGAACCATCCCGAGGCCACAATAAAGAGCATCAGCCCTCTCTAGAGGCATGTTTGCCAGGCTATCCAGGTCGTGTCGAACGGCGCTGCCGAGTATTCGGTGACGCCTTCCATGAGTGCAGAACAGCCACAGAGAAGGTGCTGATGCCTCTATTCAATCCTCGTCCCTGCAGCTGCGGCAGAAGTCATGGTGGGGCAGTTATTCTGTAGCGGCCATGTGGCCGATTACACAGTGCCCCGTTATAACTCCCGTCAGTGTTCGCACCTGAGGCGCGTGATTTACCACGGTTCACAACGTTACAGCTCGTTGTATTTATCCACAGAAACTTAACATCAGACTGAAAAAATCAGTATCTCTATAAAAACATACGAAATACATTTACATTTACATTACGCCCCCACGCAAAAAACAAAATTCCACAATTTTGAATATAGAAAAAAACGGAAAATGCAGTATCGTAGAGAATGACTATATATCTAGCAGATTGCCGAATTGGTGACAGCGCATAACTTAATTTTCACTCGCCATTTGCAGCGCTAATACAGAAAAAACAGTGGATCGGTTCAAATTTGTGCAACCAGTTCAATGACTTTTGATTCGTGTCAATAGAATGGATATACCTGAAGATATACCATATTGAGCCAAAGCTGATATTTTCTACCATTTTTAATGTATCTTCATTCAAACATTTTGGTATGGTCCTATGTTTAAACGTTAGTTATTAAGTTGCATTTATTATTACCAAAATAAGCAGCTTATTATTAAAATAGTCTAGTAGGTTAGGTTTATACGGCTGCTCCACCGAAGTCCACCGGCTCCAATCGGAGGCAAGAATTGCCCATTGTGATGCCCACACTCGTCATGGGGGATTACGTCCGGTGCCTAGGGAGGTTTCAAGCGAACCATCCTGAGGCCACAATAAAGAGCATCAGCCTCTCTAGAGGCATGTTTGCCAGGCTATCCAGGTCGTATTCAGGAGTATTCGGTGACGCCTTTCCATGAGTGCAGAACAACCACAGAGAAGGTGCTGGATGCTCTCTATTCAATCCTCGTTCCTGCAGCTGCGGCAGAAGTCATGGTGGGGCAGTCATTCTGTAGTGGCCATGTGGCCGATTACACAGTGCCCCGTTATAACTCCCGTCAGTGTTCGCACCTGACTCTTCCTGAAGCCTAGGAGAAACTTAGTGCGTTTAGTCTCATAGTGGGGCCAGAGCGAGCGAGAAATCTCACAGTTTGGTGTTGTGTTCCACCGTCTGTCTGATCTCGTTCTCGCTCGACCCATTATCTGCGAGATTAGGTCTCGTAGTGGCCTCCTTATTTCGCTGACTGCGTTCTCCAATGGCTTGGCCGATCCGTTTCAGGTACACTCGTTCCCACTCTCGTTGCCCGCGATATCGGTGCGACGCGGGACTCACCTGAGTGTGAATAATAGCGCCCTGATCTGCTTTAGTGCGTCCACCGTATCACGTACGAATCTACTCGTGGTCTTGCAGGAAACCAGGGCTTTGATAGCAGCTTGACTGTCAACGCAGTTTGCTATGTTCTTCGGAGGTATCTCCAAGGTGTATACCAACTTTGCCGCCTACCATATATATCTCCCGCCTGGAATGCACTGCACCAGTCTGATAGTCTTAGGGATATGTTGGTTGCTAGTTCTTCAGAAAAGATTCCTGCTCCTGTCCCTTCGACTGTCTTTGACCCGTCAGTGAAGATGGAGAGCACGTTCTGCCAGGAGGTCTATGGGTTCCAGGTCTAGCATGGTGTCCAGAGCAGCCTGTGGGTGGATTTGAGTGATCCGGTGACCCCAAGGCATGCTGTCCGTTGGACTCTACGGAGGTTCTCTAGGTGGGATTTGGTGTTGGCCGCTTCCCACCACACCAAGCTTCCGTACGTCAGAATGGGTCTTATAACCGCTGTATACATCCAATGTATGATTTGTGGTTGTAAGCCCCATGTTCGTCCAAAGGTCTTCCTACAGATGTAGAAAGCTGTCATTGCCTTTTTCTTCCTTTCCTCTGTGTTTCTCTTCCAGGAGAGTTTGGAGTCAAAGATGACACCAAGATACTTGGCTTCATTCGATAACTCAAGCGTCGTTCCACCAATTGCTGGTCGTTTGAAATTTGGTATCTTATATTTTCGTGAGAACAACACCAGTTCTGGTTTAGGGAGATTAACCCCCAAACCGTTCTGGCGTGCCCAGCTAGCGGTCGTTCCCAGTGCAGATTCCAGAAGGTCACTGATTGTGGGTAGGAATTTACCCATTACCAGTATCACTAGATCATCCGCTTGGGCCACGACCCTATATCCCTTATCCCTTATGGCTAAGAGTCTTTTCGATATTCCCAACAACTTCGTGTAGGCGTGCTGAGCTCCGCTGAACACTTGTCTGTCGAGCTTGGTTCTTATGTATAGATCAATCAGCCTCTCCATAGTTTTCAGCAAAAAATTAGGATTTTTTTTTTTTTTTTTTTTTAAATTCCATTTATTTAATTGATCTACTTTTTACTTAACTATTTACAAAAGGTGACATGACTATGCGAGCCCGAAAAGTGTGGTACGGCCGCGAAGCAATGCTTCACACAAGTGGAGGCGTCTTTTAGCCTTGCTGCTCCCTTCTCTGGCGCTCAACAGCGCGCAGTTCCGTCATAATCGCAGCCGCGAAGTTACTGGTCGCCTCCCCAGTTACCTGGGACCTTAGCATGTACTGCACCAGGTTGTGCTGGATATCGCCCCACCCAGGGCTACTTCCAGCTGGTGACGCTGCGCCGTAAACCTGCCGCACGCAAATATTGAAAGTTCGGCGTCCTCCTCCACGTTGTGTCCTCACCATGAGCACTCTGGTGTGTCCTCATGCCCGAAGCGGTGCAGATACTTTGCGAAAACAGCCGTGGCCGCTGAGTAGCTGAGTTAGGTAGAAATTTACCTGGCCGTGCTTTCTGACAACCCACGCTTCGATGGATGGGATGAGTTGGTGAGTCCAACGACCCTGGGGGACCTATCCCAACGTTGTTGCCACTTCCGGAGGCTCTGCTGCTTGCATGCCTTGCGCACCTCGCCGTTTTTCCGCTGCTTCCATGCCTGCCATGCGTATCCCGATGGTAGGTGCACCGCTCCTCCGCTAGGAACTCAAATGGTGCTATTCCCGCTATCACGTGAGCAGCATCGTCCGGAGACTGTTCGGAAGTCACTGACTATTCGAAGTGAAGAGAGTCGGTGAGTGGCTGCCAGGCCTCTGGTGTAGCTCGCTGTCTGTAGGGCCTTTGTCCAGATTGGCACCGCGTAAAGCATCACCGATCTCGTCACACCCCGATAGAAGCTGTCGTCGCCATTGCTAGCGGTCATCGGGTGTTCAGCATTATCCCTCGACAGCGCTCTGTTACTGGATGCCGCCTTTGTGTTCATGTACGCCAGATGCTCGAAAACAGAGACGTGTGTCTATCAGGACGCCAAGGTACTTGATAGCCCGCTTTGATGACACTGGGGTGCCTGCCACTGTGATGCTGGCCGTCTCCACTTTATTCCGGCTGGACACCAGCACTGCCTCGGTCTTGTGAGGTGCGAGGTTCAAGCCCCGACCAGCTCTAGCCACTGCTGTATAAGCGCAATCGTCTGGTTGCAGGTCGTCTCTACTGCGGCCAAGTCCTTAGCCACTACCAGGACAGCCACGTCGTCCGCAAAGCCCCACCACACATACCCGTGGGGAGTCTGAGTCGCAGTATGCCGTCGTACATTGCGTGTTCCACAGTAAAGGGACCCAATACCGACCCCTGCAGGAACGCCTCCAGATACCTCGTATTGCTCCGTGCCAACATGAGTGTCGTACAAGAGCAGCCTTTTCTCGAAGTAGCTTCGTACCATGCGCGCTGAAGGTACATGGGTGTATTAAACCTCCCTAGCGCCCTCAAGCTCCATCTCGCCGTGTTGAACGCGTTCCTGATGTCCAGCGTGACCATTAGGCAGTACCCTGCAGCCGCCTTTCCACCGAGTGCCAGCGATTGCCCTAGATGTAATGTCACTACTCTACCCACGGCGTCAATCGTGGATCTCTGGCCTTGCGAAAGCCGTATTGATGCGG
>CM019043.1:20723394-20827269 GCA_009664405.1 Drosophila bifasciata
TGGGTTGGCGAAAATCGGTGTGGCGTCGGCCGTGGGTACGACAGGGCTGCGGTCGGTGTTTCGGGGGTCATCGGGCTAGATTCGGTTCGAGTGGAGAGGTTCTGTGGATATTAGTTCGATGATTGGACCCGACCAGCAAGGGATTTGCGTGGCTGTTTCCCCTCGTGGTTTTGGTTGTTGCACTGTTGCTGCCGTTGTCGTTGTCGTTGTTCGGGGCTGGTTGTCGTATTTGAGGGTGTCCGTGGGTTCACCTTCTCCGTTGAGGGTATGGTGCATGGGTGCGCGGTGGCTGAACTTGGACCTGGGCTTCCTGTGTCGAGCGGGTTCCAGTTCGTTGGGGTTTGTCTCGTGTGTGAGATCCTTGTGGTAGGTTCGGGATGCGTGTGCCCCGTAGTTTGTTTTGATCCTGGGCTTCCTGTGTCGAGCGCCTGGTTCAAGTGTTGATTCTTGTCTCGTGTGTGAGATCCTCGTGGTGTGTTTGGGATGTGTGATCCCTGGGTTTTGGCTTAGGACGCGGGTGCTCCGTAGTGGCCGTGGGACTCGTTCCCGTTGCTTGGTTGCAGTTTACCGGTGCTTGCTTCGGATTCGTGTTTTCCGTTGTGGGCCGGTTCTTCGCTTTCGCTGTGGTTGGTTTCGGTGTCGTATTCTTCGTTGCATCATTGGGTGCCGTCTTCTTTGGGGGTAGGTCGGGGACGTGTGTTCGCTGTGGTTGGTTTCGGTGTCGTATTCTTCGTTTGTGATATTGGGGGCCGTATTCTTCTTAATTGGTAGGTCGGGGAAGTGTGTTCGCTGCTGACCTAGATTTCTTGGTGTGCTGGGGTCGGTGACTTGTACGTGGTTGGATTGAACTGACGGTGGCGTTGGCGTGAGGTGGCGATCTTGTAGCTTTAGCAGCGTGGTGCCGCATTGGATCGTCGTTCCGATGGCACATAGGAAGTCCATGCCGACTATAACTTGCTCCAGCATGTTAGGGGGAGGACCAGGAGTGGGATTTGGGCCTCTCGTTATCCAGCTTGATGTGCGCCAGTATAACTTGTGCGGATCTCTCTGACTGAGCCGTCAGCCAGGCGTATGCGGACGCATGCATCTTGCAGGTTGGGTTGTTGTTGTTTAGTTGTCGGGCCAGGTTGTCGCTGACGAAACTTCGGGATGCCCCGGTGTCGATGGTGGCCTCCGTTGTTTGTCCTCCTATTGTCACTATCGCCACTATTCGGCCCGTCGTTCATGTAGTGGGTTGCTTAGTCGCGGGTCTGTGGAGGCGTCGTTCTCGGCTGATCCCGGGTCAGTTGAGGACGCGTGTCGTTTCCCGACGTGGTTTCGACGGCAGCGATCGACGGTCGGAGTGCCGCATTTTCCACATTCCCAGCAGAATAGGATCGAAGCATTGGTGCAGTCGTAGGCGGCGCGTGTCCAGCTTGACCACATCGGCGACAGGCTGCGCGAGGGGTGGAAATGGGAGTGGTGACCATTCGATGGACGTCGTGGTTCGTTGTACTATTTTGATTCGATGACTGTCTGCGCGGTGGGGCTGCTGAATCCGACTGTGGTCTCCGAAAGGGTGTACGGTAGGACTCACCTTATCTGCGGTCTGGTTGCTTTGCCGGCCTGGTGTCTCTTGGTGGGCTTCGCATGGGTGCGGGGGTCGTTGCGCGTTTCCTCTCATGAATACTCTTGTACTCTGCCGCTAATCGGGTTAGCTGTGACAAGTTTTCCAATTCGTCTCGTCGCACGTATAGCTGGAGTCCTGGCAGGCCGTTGTCGTAGATCCGGTAAAGCTCCGTGTCTAGGTCGTACTCGGCATGGTGCATGAGTAGCCGTATCTCGATGAGATAGTCTTTTGAATGGTTCTCCCACCGTTTCGGTTTGCGGCCTCGGATCTGGTCCCTCAATTGTTCGAAATACCTTGGCGGCAGAAAATAAGTTCGAAATTCCTGGCGGAAATATGCCCAGGAACTACCCTGTAGTTGGCTGGTACGGTGCCAGCGACTGGCTCGGTCGGTGAGAGTAGTTCGGCCATGCTCCGAGGCAGTTGGTTGGTGTCCACTCCGTAGGCGCGTGCGCGTTCCTCGAGTAGTTCCAGAAAAACGATAGTGGGTCATCTTCTCCGTTGAACTGGATGCCCCATCCGCGGATGCGTTCCGCTGTGCGTGCGACGTGGTTATAGTCGGGCCCGATTTATGGGTGCGTCAATCGACGGTATAATTCTCTGTGTGGGCGCACGGGAGGTTTCCATAGTGGGTGGCCTTGGAAGATCGGCGGCTGTGACCACTGGTGGTCGCGGCGCGGGCTCTGGGGCTGCGGGGACTTGCAAGCCTCGCTTTGGGGTCCCATCCTCCGGTGCCTGATGGTCCTGGATTAGTGGGCAGCGGGGACTTGGAGCCGTCCTGCTGGTTTTGCGTATTGTCTCTCGAGTTCCGCCAAGCGAGTCCAGGCACCCGGCGGGAGTGGTCCGGCGACTAGTATGGCAAAAGTTCTTGCGCAACTCTTCAACAGTTCCTTCGGTGTCAAATTCGAATTCCTTGGCGAAGGCCTCCAGCTCATCTCGGCGACGCTTGTAGATCCAGCCGATGCTGACGCCTGGATTTGGCGACTGGCTCGCTGGTGTGGAAATCAATGCTCGCGTCGTCTTCGTAGGCTTCCATGGTGATTGAACTAAGTTTTCTTCGGCGTTGTTTTGGGCACTTTTCACTGTTTTTGCACTTGGTCACTGCGTATATTTTCCCGGTGGCACTCGCGACTGGATTCGGGGTGGGTGCGCGAATTTGATTTTTACCGGACTTGTGTTCTGTGGTTAGCTCTACTATTATTCTTTCTCGGTGGCCGTGGGTCTTTTAATCCACGTAGCCCGTGTTAAGGTTTTTCTCTTTAAGTTTCCTTAAAGTTGCCAGAA
Source organism: Drosophila bifasciata (assembly GCA_009664405.1). Taxonomy (NCBI): domain Eukaryota; kingdom Metazoa; phylum Arthropoda; class Insecta; order Diptera; family Drosophilidae; genus Drosophila; species Drosophila bifasciata. The sequence goes on from CM019043.1 coordinate 20,726,285, forward strand.
AGTTGGCTTTGAAATCTCCTTAAAGTTTCCGAAAGTCCCTGCTCGGGCGCCACTTGTAATGATACCTTTTATTTCAGACTGAGGTAAGCTCAGTCTGTCCAGGGTTCTCTACAAGAATTTTTGTAGATTGCTGGGACTAAAAAAAACAAAGGCTTGGCCGTGAGACCGAAAGTGGAGCAGGCGTAGGGTCTAATTACCGTGTAGGTAATTCGCACTTGGCGATGAACAAGAACGTTAACACCGTTCGGTATCGCGCTCGGTGAGGAAAGTGCTGACACCAGAGTTTTTGGTGTTTGGTAATATTTGGTTGGGTTTACCTTATTTCCGCTGAGGGTTCGGCGAAGAATTGATGACACGTTGTTGGGTTTTTGTTTTGATTTCACTTTCTTTAATGTATTTATTTTGTCGTATAATGTCTTTGTGTATGGGGAATCGCGGCGGATCGATTGTTGTTACTGGCGAATTGGTGACCTGCCGACACGGTTTAAAATAGGCGATGTACTGCCGTGTTTTAGGATAGGCGATGGACTGCCGTTACTGTGTAGAATAGGCGATGGACTGCCGTGTTTTAGGATAGGCGATGGACTGCCGTGTTTTAGGATAGGCGATGGACTGCCGTGTTTTAGGATAGGCGATGGACTGCCGTGTTTTAGGATAGGCGATGGACGGCCCTGATGGATCGCGGGCTCGGGCTATTTAAGCCCGATTTATAGTGCTTAGTCCGCAAATCTGGGTGCTGGGTTGGTGTCGGGTTCTCCGGCGCGTGCCACCGACACGGTCATTGCCTCGGATGCACCGGAGAAATGAGCTGAGTCTAGAGGTTGTGGTCATTGGCTCGGTCGTACCGAGGAATGACCTGCGTGGAGTTGTGTAACTCGGGGAAACTGGAGTTGGGTAACTCTTGTGGAAATTATGGCGCGTGTGTCGACTCGGCGAAATCGATCGGCGTGTGGGACTTGAAAATTGTACAGTGTCAGATTTATGGTGTTTGTGTTGTTACAAAAAATGTGGTATGGTGTTTTGTGTTCTGTATTGGGTCTTATAAAAGTATTACATATGGTATAATATGGTGAGTGTAAATGTAACGGTTCGTTACAACTGTGTTCCATTGTCACAGACGAATCGTTTTGGTACTTGAAGGACTTAGAATGCGTTCCCGAAAAGCTAGCTCTAGGCTAGCTGTGGTAGCTCTTTTAAGTGGCACTAGTTCGGTCCATTTTGAGAAGGTGTCGAAGAATACCAGCAGCATGGTGTTCCCTCGTTTTGATCGAAGTGGCCCTACGAAGTCGGCGCATAGTGTGGCGAAAGGTTCCTCTGCCCTGCGGGTAAGCATCTTACCCACGGGCTTGCGTTGCAGTGCCTTGAACTTTTGGCAGCTCACACAGCTGCGTACGTATTTCCGCACATCGCGATATAGGCCGGGCCAATAGTATCGTTGTGTTATCCGTGTGATGGTTTTCCGAATGCCGAGGTGGCCTGCCGTGGGCTGATCATGTTTTGAGAACTCTTTGGCGTCGGTCTTTTGGGACACAGATTTTCCATGACACGTAGTCGTGATCGTTGGCTCCGTGGCCCAGATGTCTGTAGAGTTCTCCATTCTCAAAGACGTAGTCGGGGTATTTATCGGGTTCCTCTTTGGTTTGCTGAATCCGTCGTGTGAGCCAGGAGCAAGATGTTGTGTCCTCTTTGATTCTGGCTAGCGTCTCCAGGGGTTGTCGGGACAGGGCATCGGCAACCACGTTTTGTTTCCCCTGCTCTGTAGTGGACGTCGTACTGATACTGTTGGAGTTCGAGCGCCCATCTCGCTATTCTTCCGTAGGGGCTTTCCAGAGTATTCAGCCATTTCAGCGCGAGATGGTCGGTTATAACGTCGAACCGGTATCCCTCTAGGTAGCAGCGTAGTTTCCGGATTGCCCAAATGACGGCGAGGCATTCCTTGTCGGTGGCGGAGTGGTTTCCTTCGGCCTGGTTCAAGCGTCGGCTGACATAGGCGATGACGCGTTCCTTTCCTTCGATCTCCTGCGTGAGTACGGCGCCTATGCCGAGGTTACTCGCATCTGTTTGTAGTGAAAACTTGACGTTGAAATCGGGGTAAAGCAAAGTACAGGAGCGGTCGTGAGTAGTTCCTTTAGTTGGTCGAAGGCCGCTTGTTGATCTGCGGTCCACGCCCATGTTTGTCCTTTTTGAGTAGCTGGGACATTGGTTGGACTACTGTAGCAAAGTTTGGCACGAATCTTCGGTACCAGGATGCCATTCCGATGCATTGACGTAGTTCCTTGAGGTTCGTGGGTGGCTTGAGTTCTTTGACGGCAGCAATCTTGTCGGGGTCCGTGTGGATACCTTCTTCGCTGATGACGTGACCAAGATATTTGATCCGGCTTTGGGAAAATGTGCACTTTTCCGCGATTATCCGCAGATTCGCTTTTCGAAGGCGAGAGAGGACTATTGCCAGGTTGTGTAGGTGGTCTTTGAAGTCTCGTCCGACTACGACAATGTCGTCTAAATAGGCGAATGCGTAGGGTTCCATGTCGGTTCCGATCACGGTATCAAGGGCCCGTTGGATTGTTGCTGGTGCAGAATGTAATCCGAAGGGCATCACTTTTCATTGATAGAGACCTCTGCCGGGGACCGTGAAGGCGGTGGCTTCTCGACTTCCGTTGGCCATGGGTATTTGCCAGTATCCGTTCTTCAGATCGAGGGTGGTTATGAAGCATGCGTTCTGTAGGCGCTCCAAGATGTAGTTGATTCTGGGCAGTGGGTATGCGTCGGGAATAGAGTGAGCGTTGAGTTGTCGGTAGTCCACGCACATGCGCCATTTGCCGTTATTTTTACGTACGAGTACGATGGGGGCGCTGTGTGGGCTTCGTGAGGGGTTCGATGAGACCTTCTTGGATCAATTGGTCGACTTGCTCATCGATAATCCGCATCATGGCTGGGTTCTTTGGGTAGTACCTCTGTTTGATGGGTCGATTATCCCTCATGACGATGGTGTGCTCGGCTATGTTGGAGGTCCCGTGGAGGTTATTGAACTTTGGGAGTTCTGTGTCCAGAAATTCTTGGATCTGTGGTGCTATGTCCGGCGGCCAGGGATCGGAGATCAGTTCTGGATCGGGTTCGGTGAGATCGGGGGTGTCAGGGTCCTTTGGCTGGCTTGGGTCTTCTGGGAGGATGGTTGTGTCTAACGCGCTGGGGGGTTCGATCCTACCTGGGTAGTCGCTTATGTGGGCGACGATCGGGTTAGCGTTGGCCGTAGGTGGCGTAGCTTCGTGGGTCTGGCGGTATACCTGGGTTGTCATGTCTCCAGATTGATGTGTGGCCAGGCGGGTCTCCGTGACGACTTTGTTTTCGCAGCAACGACTTGGTTGGGCGACGAAGATTTTGGTCGTCTCTGAGGGTGTCCGTGGGTTCACCTTCTCCGTTGAGGGAATGGTGCATGGGTGCGCGGTGGCTGAACTTGGACCTGGGCTTCCTGTGTCGAGCGGGTTCAAGTTCGTTGGGGTTTTTGTCTCGTGTGTGAGATCCTTGTGGTGGGTTCGGGGTGCGTGTGCCCCGTAGTTTGTTTTGTCCTCCTATTGTCACTGTCGCCACTATTCGGCCGTCGTTCACGTGTAGTGGGTTGCTTAGTCGCGGGTCTGTGGAGGCGTCGTTCTCGGCTGATCCCAGGTCAGTTGAGGACGCGTGTCGTTTCCGACGTGGTTCGACGGCAGCAGTCGACGGTCCGAGTGCCGCATTTTCCACATTCCCAGCAGAATAGGATCGAAGCATTGGTGCAGTCGTAGGCGGCGTGTCCAGCTTGACCACATCGGCGACAGGCTGCGCGAGGGTTGGAAATGGGAGTGGTGACCATTCGATGGACGACGTCGTGGTTCGTTGTACTATTTTGATTCGATGACTGTCTGCGCGGTGGGGCTGCTGAATCCGACTGTGGTCTCCGAAAGGGTGTACGGTAGGACTCACCTTCTCTGCGGTCTGGTTGCCTTGCCGGCCTGGTGTCTCTTGGTGGGCTTCGCATGGGTGCGGGGTCGTTGCGCGTTTCCTCCTCATGAATACTCTTGTACTCTGCCGCTAATCGGGTTAGCTGTGACAAGTTTTCCAATTCGTCTCGTCGCACGTATAGCTGGAGTCCTGGCAGGGGCGTTGTCGTAGATCCGGTAAAGCTCCGTGTCTAGGTCGTACTCGGCATGGTGCATGAGTAGCCGTATCTCGATGAGATAGTCTTTGAATGGTTCTCCCACCGCTTGCTTGCGGCCTCGGATCTGGTCCTCCAATTGTTCGAAATACCTTGGCGGCAGAAAATAAGTCAGAAATTCCTGGCGGAAATATGCCCAGGAACTACCCTGTAGTTGGCTGGTACGGTGCCAGCGACTGGCTCGGTCGGTGAGTAGTTCGGCCATGCTCCGAGGCAGTTGGTTGGTGTCCACTCCGTAGGCGCGTGCGCGTTCCTCGAGTAGTTCCAGAAACGATAGTGGGTCATCTTCTCCGTTGAACTGGATGCCCCATCCGCGGATGCGTTCCGCTGTGCGTGCGACGTGGTTATAGTCGGGCCCGATTATGGGTGCGTCAATCGACGGTATAATTCTCTGTGTGGGCGCACGGGAGGTTTCCATAGTGGGTGGCCTTGGAAGATCGGCGGCTGTGACCACTGGTGGTCGCGGCGCGGGCTCTGGGGCTGCGGGGACTTGCAAGCCTGCTTTGGGGTCCCATCCTCCGGTGCCTGATGGTCCTGGATTAGTGGGCAGCGGGGACTTGGAGCGTCCTGCTGGTTTTGCGTATTGTCTCGAGTTCTGCCAAGCGAGTCCAGGCACCCGGCGGGAGTGGTCCGGCGACTAGTATGGCAAAGTTCTTGCGCAACTCTTCAACAGTTCCTTCGGTGTCAAATTCGAATTCCTTGGCGAAGGCCTCCAGCTCATCTCGGCGACGCTTGTAGATCCAGCCGATGCTGACGCCTGGATTTGGCGACTGGCTCGCTGGTGTGGAAATCAATGCTCGCGTCGTCTTCGTAGGCTTCCATGGTGATTGAACTGAGTTTTCTTCGGCGTTGTTTTGGGCACTTTTCACTGTTTTTGCACTTGGTCACTGCGTATATTTTCCCGGTGGCACTCGCGACTGGATTCGGGTGGGTGCGCGAATTTGATTTTTACCGGACTTGTGTTCTGTGGTTAGCTCTACTATTCTTTCTCGGTGGCCGTGGGTCTTTAATCCACGTAGCCCCGTGTTTAAGGTTTTCTCATTAAGTTTCCTTAAAGTTGCCAGAAAGTTGGCTTTCAAATCTCCTTAAAGTTTCCGAAAGTCCCTGCTCGGGCGCCACTTGTAATGATACCTTATTTCAGACTGAGGTAAGCTCAGTCTGTCCAGGTTCTCTACAAGAATTTTTGTAGATTGCTGGGACTTCAAAAACAAAGGCTTGGCCGTGAGACCGAAAGTGGAGCGGGCGTCGAGTCTGGCTTTACCGTGTAGGTAGTTTGGTAATCGCACTGGGCGATGAAAGGGAAAAACGCTGACTCCTGAGTTTTGGGTGTGCGCGGCAATGTGTTTCTGGGTCACCTGATTTGTATTCGCGTTCGGCGAAGGAATGACGACACTTCGTTGAGCTTTTTGAGGTTTTTGATTTGTCTTTATTCTTGATTATATATATTGTACGATTTAGATTTAAACATCACCATCACCATAAACATGGTTATACCTAAATTTGTGTTTGTTATTAGGTAGTAAGAATTCCTATCAACCTAAATAAATAGTCATAAACTGACCCTATAAATATGCACCGCTGACCTAAATAAATATCTAAAAGACAGCTGGATGCACGTGCATGCACATGCATGCACATAAACATGTTACATTGATAATATAATCTTAAAATTACATTAGAGATAGCCTGCAGTGGTAAAATGTCACACCATCTGCATGATAATCGTTTACGACAGTCATAAAATTATATTCGACCTGACCCTTGAACCCGAACCCATTCAGTGAAATCTGTAATCATTGTTTCGTCATAAATAAATATAGCATGTTTCCATACCTACTTATACTAAGACCTAATTAAACAATCTTATTATCCTAAGTAATGAATTGTACTTGTAAGAGCTGTATATAAACCTCGCATTTTACCAAATAAAATCAGTACGAAAGAAAACTCTGACGTATTCACATCTCCGAAGCCCAATTTGTTCAAGTACCGATTGCGGCGACATTTTGTTACTGGTACATGAACCGGTGGCATACACATTTCATTTCAGCATACGATTGTCATATTGACGATCATCAGAACCCAATTGAATCTACATCAACAGATTCTTTTTGATTCGTACATTTGGTGACCCCCGACTTTTTGAACACTTACTCGTTCATCAGGATTTGTTCCCGATTTGGAACTTGGAGTTATTTGAAAACATAATTGGTCAACTTGGCGACCAATTTACATACATAGAACATACATCATCAATCACAGCTGTGATTGACACATTCCATACCCCTCTGTGAAGGGGAGTTTTTAACTGGAACTATTTGGATCTACAACCATACAGTCAACTTGGCGACTACGGTTGGAGTGAAAAAAGGATTCCACAGTGCCACATTTATTTATTCAAGTACTTTGACCATCTTCCTGGTTGTGAGTAGAGGCACAGCCTGTCAAAAAAAGCGACAAACAAATTACCTCCATCGGGTCAAAAGTACGGAAATAAATTAAAATGGCATCCCCAAGCATAAATGTGTTGCTGGACAGGCAATTAGCCACGGGCGAAAGATATCCAGAACATCATCAGGGATCTACAAAAAGGATCCCGCTGAAAGGAAGCAGAAACCTGAATATGTTCAAATCCGGCTTGAGAGGTTAATAAATCTCTGGAACACATTTTCAAAGAAGGACACAAACATTCAACAAATAATTCAGGGCTCGAAATATGAGCACAACTATTTCTCTAAAGAATATTTTCAAAATATTAAAGATTTGGTCGTCCAATACAAAGACGAAATGACCAAACAATTATCGTCATTGAAATGGAGATAGGTTCTGGATCTATTACCTCCATAGAAAATGGGCCCGTAATAGATCCTATGATTTTGGAAGCAAGGGTGCTGCTTGAAAGTCTTCAGCGCATCATGAATAAAATGACGAATGAGACGCGACAGGATTTTAAACCAATAATAAATGAATATTGGGATAAAATTAGAGCGATCCACGTCCAAATATATAAAACATTTATAGATCCTGTAAAAATGGGATATAACAGCGAAAAGTTACATAGCAGCTGAAGATGCAGTCTTAACAGTACGAACCATAACTGTTACAGAACCGGTGCAACAATTTAGCGCTGGTTCACAGACGCATATGCATAATTCATTACCCTTGCCTAAGGTTGCCATTCCTAAATTTGATGGTGATTATTTAAAATGGCAACAATTTCACGACATGTTCAAACAAATGATTCATGAAGCATCAATACCCATGATTCAGAAGATGTGGTATTTAAAACAAATGTTACGGGAGAAGCGGAAAATTTAATACGCCATCTGTCGCTAACAGAAAATAATTATACAACGGCATGGAATATGCTACAAGAGCGTTTTAGCAATAAAAGAGTGCTAAGCAACGCATTAATTCAACGGTTGTTGGATCAACAAAGTACATACAATGATGCAAAATCAATAAAGGTCTTGCACGATAATGTAAAGGAAACATTATCAGCTCTAAAAAAACATAGTTATAGAGACATCTGGATGGGATCCGATTCTGCTGTGTGTGTTGACAAAAAAAATTAGATCGTCAGACTCACACGTTGTATGAACAATCCATACAAAACACAAAAGCGTTACAGTCTGTAACACATTTTTTAAGTTCCTCGAACAAAGGTTCCTCACCTTGGAAAATTGGATGGGAAAAGATAAAGAAACCCCATCACATGCGCCTCAGCAGGAGCTGAGTATGTCTGTACACAAATGTACACAATTTTTAAAGAAAAATTCGGCAGAAAGATTAAATTGGGTTCAACAGAACAAACTGTGCGTCAAATGTTTTAAACGAGATCACACAGCAAAGAACTGGCAAAGTTTAGATTGTTTTAAATGCAACAAAGGGCACAACACTCTTCTCCATTTAGAAACCAAGTCCGAAGCCAAAACTGCAGCATCAGCAAACAGTATGAAAAATAATTATGTACTATTGGCTACCGCTCGAGTGCATATTCAAGGCAACAATGGACAAATTGCGGAATTCAGAGCATTGCTTGACTCAGGCTCACAAGTCAATGTAATTTCGGAAAGAGCGCTAAAAATATAAGATCTGAAAACAAAAAAATCAGATCTACAAATAAATGGAATTGGCGGACGAGCACAAACATCAAAAGCCAGAGTCAATGTTATGCTCAAATCAAGGCATAACAAATTCAGTTCAAGACTAGAAGCAATTGTACTGCCACACATAGTGTCAGATCAACCAGCACAGATAATTGACACGTCTCATTGGAAGCTTCCGAAAGGCTTAATATCAGCTGATCCCAATTTCGACAAAGTTGGAAAAATAGATATTCTGTTAGGAGCAGAACACTACTTCGATATCATGCAAGACAAGCATGTATCGATTGGAAGAGGATTGCCCACATTCCAAAAAACCAAATTAGGATGGATTGTGGCTGGAAAGCTAAAAAGACGCTTCCCAAAATCCGAGCACATGTGCAGTGTAGACGGAAGAGGAAAAGGTCGATCAACAGATCGCAAAGTTTTGGGAATTGGATTCATTTCCAAACAATACAACATTTCTTTCTCCACTGAAAAACGATGTGAGCAGCATTTTATACAAAATATTCAGATGGCATCAGACAAGAAACTCATCGTCCGATTGCCTTTTTGGAAGACGCTTCATCCCTGGGGGCAGAGTCGTGATCTAGCGACACGACGATTTCTTTGCCTGGAAAAGCGGCTTGCTCGAGCTCCGGAGACCAAGGCAAGCTACGTGACATTTATGAAGGATTATGAGTCTCTTGGTCACATGAAGGAGATGCAGGCAAAAGAAATAGCAAGATCACGCTATTTCATCCCACACCACTGTGTCGTAAAACCTGACAGCTCTACAACTAAATTGAGAGTGGTTTTGATGCGTCTGCAGTTACTTCATCCGGAAAATCGCTCAATGACCTCATGCATAAAGGTCCAACCGTGCAAAACTCTATATTTTTCAATACTGCTTAGGTTCAGGATGCACAAATATGTATTTACTGCAGACATCGAAAAAATGTATCGTCAGATCTGGATCAATCCCGACGACCAGTATGCCAATAGTATGCCGCAATGATCCATCAGAAGATCTACGATACTATAAACTAAAAAACAGTGACTTACGGAACGAAAGCGGCTCCATATTTAGCCACGAAATGTTTACAATATCTCGCTCAAAGAGGAAAAAGGATTACCCGTTCGAGCTGCTGCGCTGGAAAATGACTTTTATGTGGACGATTGTTTAACAGGAGCAGATTCCATACCAGAGGCTCTCCAGAGACAGCAAAAACTGTACAAACTACTGCATAAATCAGGGTTTAACTTAAGAAAATGGTGCACGAACAACGTTAATGTACTACAAGAAATTCCAACGGAAGACATCACTTCAAGCGTACAACTAGAAGATACTGCTTATGAAGACTACAGCATTAAAACCCTGGGAATCACTTGGATGCCGAAAAACTGACCAGTTTTGTGGTAGAACAGAAATTGCCACTAAAGATGTAATATCTAGAAGAGATCGTATCGGAGATCTTTAGGATTTTCGACCCACTTGGACTCTTCTCACCGGTGGTAATGAAGGCAAAAGATCTTCATGCAACATCTCACAAAGGAAGGATTTGATTACAAAGAAGCACTTCCAGTTCATCTCCAGGAGGAATGGAAAAGGTACAGGGAGGAGTTAAAAATATTAAACACCATAAAAAGTACCCCGTCATATTTTCCAAGGAAACATTCCGATATCGTCAGAAATACACACCTTTGTTGACGCATCGGAGAAAGCATTTGGAGCTGCCGTATATATCCGAGCATTACATAAGGATAAACGAGTAACTATTCAACTGCTATGTGCCAAATCACATTTAGCTCCAATAAATGCGCTAACATTACCTCGTCTGGAACTAAAGGCGGCAGTATTGGGTGCACAACTGACAGCTAAAATAAAGGAAGATTTATCCATGGAGAGCGCCACAACCTTTTTGTGGTCTGATTTCAAGATTGTTTTGTCATGGATTAATTGTACAACATCCATACGAGACAAATTCGTAGCTACAAGAATATCTACAATACACGAATTAACGGTGCAAAGACATTGGAGGCATGTTTCATCTGAAAATAATGCAGCGGATGCACTGTCTAGAGGAATGACGTCGAGTAAATTCGCAAAAACAGCATGTGGTTTTATGGCCCACTATTTCTTCATGGCCCACCATCTACATGGCCACCAGCATTTGTAGCCACACAAGAAAAAAAAATGTCAATGCAAATCCCAACAAAAATTAGTCAATCATCAATTATGACTATCACTAAGGAGGAGGACATTATATACAAGATAAAGCACAACAACTCATACAACAAACTAACAAGAATAATTGCTTTACATAATGCGTTTCCGAGGAAAGAAAACGTACACAAGCAAAACCATCCAATTCAATGAGATGAAAGAAGCTCAGAAAATTGTCATTCGTAACATACAACAGAATGATTTCAAGGAGGACATACGTCACTTAACAAAACATAAAGAAACGCAAAAGGGAAGTTCAATTAACTCGCTTACACCGTTTATGGATCAGAAGGGAATCTTGCGAGTAGGTGGTCGACTGGAGGCGGCAAATATTTCATTTGACGCCAAACACCCAATGCTCCTGCCTTACAACGATCAAATTGTCAAATTGATTCTTACTAAAATACACAAGGACAACATGCATTGTGGTCCCCAGGCATTGCTGACAGCATCACGGCAACAATTTTTGGATACTAAAAGGAAAAAACATGGCCAGAAGCATTGTGCAGAACTGTGTGTGAAGTGCACAAGAGCCAAGCCCAAACTACTAGAGCAGATCATGGGAGGTCTGCCATCTCTTCGCGTCACCCAAGCAAGGCCGTTCCTCAATTCTGGAGTTGATTACTGTGGACCATTTAAAATCCACTATAAAATACGTGGAAAGAAGCCTAATACAGCATACATAGCAATTTTCTGCTGTTTCGCTACTAAAAAGCAGTACATTTAGAGCTGGTCAGCGATCTCACCACAGAAGCATTTTTAGCGGCACTGCGACGGTTCATCTCTCGTCGAGGAAAATTTCAAGTGCTCCATTGCGACAATGCTACGAATTTTGTAGGAGCCAGGAACAAACTGCAAGATTTAGAAGAAGCCATATTCTCAAAAAAGGCAAAGGAACAAATCGACCAGGAGTGCAACAACAAAGGAGTACAATTCAAATTTATACCTCCTCGTGCACCACACTTTGGCGGATTATGGGAAGCTGCAGTAAAATCTGCAAAACATTTGCTATTAAAAAATGTTACTACGGCCAATTTAACCTATGAGGAGTTAGAAACGGTTATAGTCGAAATAGAGGCGATATTAAATTCGCGACCATTAACACCGATATCGGACAACCCAAACGATATAACTGCGTTAACACCAGGACATTTCCTAATAGGAGAACCATTAACCGCCCAAGCTGACAGTGAGCCATCCCAGCAACCAAAGACGCTAGGCCAACGATGGCAAGCAGTTTCAAAATTAAAGCATTCCTTCTGGACACAATGGTCTAAGGAATATTTACAACAGTTGCAGCAGCGTCAAAAATGGAGGAAGTCATCGGCAAACATTAAAGAAGGTGCATTAGTCATACTAAAGGAAGATTATACACCGGTATTACAATGGCCACTAGGGAGAATCGTTCAAATTTTCCATGGAAAGGACAATTTTGTACGAGTTGTGGAAGTCAAGACAGCCAAAGGAATCTTCAAACGGGAGATTCAACACGTAGCTCCTCTGTTCAATGAAGAAGAACCCATTCATAAACATCCAAGAGACGATGAAGAAAAGTCATCTGAAGATAGACAGCCTAGGAAAAGGACACAACCTAATAAATTGTCCCTAACTATGGCTATGATTGTAATGCTGTTGTTATTACCATTAGCAATGGCACAGTCAATAAACATAACCCAGTTTGGATCAAAACCAGGGATATACTTCGAGAGAGTAGGTACCAGCCAACTTGCGACAACCGATTGGACCATCATTGTTTACTACGACTTGAAGCCCTATTGGAAAGACATGAACACATTTACTATGGGAACTACAAAAGTCGGACACTTGTGTACACAGATTACACAAGTAGTCGCATGTACCAGTATGTATCAGCATTTTCAAACATATTGAAGAGGACTTGCAAGCTGAAATTACACTATTATCGAAAACACGGAGGCAAAGAGCACCTTTGGACATCATTGGAAATATTGCAAGCAGTCTATTTGGCGTTTTGGACTCAAATTATGCCCGCGAAATGTCAGAAACCATAGGAAAGGTTAAGGACAACGAGGAACATCTCTTAACTCTGCTGAAGAATCAAACTTCATTGATTGACTCAACGATCAATGTGATAAAAGGGATGAAATTTCTAACTCCAAGCGATTATATATCATCGAAAATTTCATCACCGAGTCAAGAGGAAGGGCTGATAACTTCATAGCTTTTCAATGGTACATAACATTGTCTACTCAATTGACCTTATTGTCTGCAAACCTACAACGAATGCAAGCGGAAATCATCAACGTCTTAACAGATATCCGACACAACACGATAAGCCCTATCTTAATTTCGTCACGACAGCTAAAGGAACAACTTGAGCAGATACGGGATCACTTTAAAGCCGGGACAAGTTCTCCCAGTAACTCCCGAAAAACTGCTTATGGTATATCAGATGATGAAAGCTGAAGGCACGATAATAGATGATCATGCAATCATCAAAGTTACGTTTTCATTAGTTTCAGCATATGAACTTGAAATCTACAAGCTGACACCTATCCCATCACCAACTGAAAATGGGATTAAGATGTTCGAAGTCAAGACACCATACATCGCAATCAACAGTCACCGAGACGAATTCGTGGAACTGTCAGAGAGTGATTTGAAAAAATTGCCATCCGAGAGCAAACAATGATTTTTGTATGTTATAATAAGCAAACAATGTTCTCAGCTGAAACAAGTTGTGAATTACAAATGTTTCACAACAAAACGGACTCATCATGCAATTTAATCAAAACAAAAAATCATTTATATGGTTAAGTATGCATGAAAGAAATCAATGGATATTTTCAACAACATCATCATTAAAATTATCAGCAGTATGTGCAGATGGAATATCGGATATTAAACTACAAAATTCAGGAATATTGTTCGCAAAACCTGGATGCATCATTCGAAATTCCTTGATGACCGTAACAAGTCAAAGCACAATGAAGACCACATGGCATTCGTCATATGCCCGCTTCGGAGAAAATGACACCAACAGAACATCAACTGAACGTCCAAGAGATACAAATTCCACGAACACAGACAATTTAAATTACAAGGAGCTGTATCAAATGGAAACAAGGCTGCTACCACCAAATAGTTTCAAGTTACCTCACAATCTTGAAACCATCGGTCATCACCATATTGCAATATACATTGCATTGATTTTCATAATGATCATTGTAATAGTTCATTTGGTTAGAAATGGCATAAAACCAGGATTACATCTCAGCCAAGACAACAGCCTACCACACCAGCGAATGGAGGCAACATATCAAGTCAGCCGTTTACAATCAACATTAATGATGGTTGAACATACCATGGTCAACGGCCGGGAGGATGTACGATTTAGATTTAGGTATGGTTATACCTAAATTTGTGTTTGTTATTAGGTAGTAAGAATTCCTATCAACCTAAATAAATAGTCATAAACTGACCCTATAAATATGTATGCACCGCTGACCTAAATAAATATCTAAAAGACAGCTGGATGCACGTGCATGCACATGCATGCACATAAACATGTTACATTGATAATATAATCTTAAAATTACATTAGAGATAGCCTGCAGTGGTAAAATGTCACACCATCTGCATGATAATCGTTTACGACAGTCATAAAATTATATTCGACCTGACCCTTGAACCCGAACCCATTCAGTGAAATCTGTAATCATTGTTTCGTCATAAATAAATATAGCATGTTTCCATACCTACTTATACTAAGTCCTAATTAAACAATCTTATTATCCTAAGTAATGAATTGTACTTGTAAGAGCTGTATATAAACCTCGCATTTTACCAAATAAAATCAGTACGAAAGAAAACTCTGACGTATTCACATCTCCGAAGCCCAATTTGTTCAAGTACCGATTGCGGCGACATTTTGTTACTGGTACATGAACCGGTGGCATACACATTTCATTTCAGCATACGATTGTCATATTGACGATCATCAGAACCAATTGAATCTACATCAACAGATTCTTTTGATTCGTTCATATATATTGGTTTTTTATATTGCTAGTGTCGCGTGGTAATTCTTGCGCGTGTTTTCTTACGGAGGCTTGGTGTTGGTAGCCGTGGCGGGTGTACTGCCGATACGGTTTAGAATTGGCGATGGACTGCCAATAACGTTGGCTGATAGACTGCCGTTTTGGTTTATGATAGGCGATGGACTGCCCGGATTGATCGAGGGCTTGGGCTACTTAAGGCCGATCTCGATGGCTGAGTCTGCAAGTTTGGGGTTACGGAAGTGGTGTCGAGTTCTCTACTCGTGCCACCGGCCCGGTCATTGCCTCGGTCGCACCGAGAAATGAGCTGAGTCTAGATTTGGCACTTTGGTCATTGACTCGGTTGCACCGGGAAATGACCTGAGTGTAGTTTTGAAATTCGGGGAAACTAGGGCGCGTGTGTCGATTTCGCAGGAATCGATCGGCACGTGTGACTTGGAAATTTACAGAGTAAGGTGTACTGTGTTTGTGTTGTTTGTGTATCGATATGTATGACAAAGTAACTTAGTGCTGTTAATATGAATATATATATGAATGTAACGGGCCCTGGTCCCAGGGATCGTTACACTATTATAGTCTCTGAGATCCAGGCTGCACAAATACGAAAAACCAAAACGACTCGTTTTTTTGTGAGAGTGCGAAGGAGAGGGAATGATGTTTGTCGAAATGGCTTTCTCTATTGTGGCAATACTAATAATCTTATCCAATTGAGATTTAAGACTCTGATAGATATGGTCTTTTTCTCTGATTCTGCATTTTTAGTTTTCTGTTATCTTCAAAATTGTGGACGCCACAGATGTGCGAAACAAACAAGAACGACGGCCAGATAGACAGACGGACAGACAGACAGACAAACAGACAGACGGACGGACAAACATGGCTATATCGACTCGACTATTGGTGCTGATCAAGAATATATATACTTTATAGGGTCGGAAATTATTCCTTCTCTATGTTACACACATCCACTTTTACCACAAATACAATATACCCTTTCACTCTGCGAGAACTGGTATAAAAAGGAAAAAAACGAAAAATGCAGTATCGTAGAAAATTATCATATCTACCAGATTCTATCTACCACAATAATGAATTGAACATTCAGCATCTAGCCGCCCACCCTTCAGCCGTGTTGTTGTGTGAAGTTATGTAGATGTAGATGACAGATGCAGGAAAAAATGTAAAATGTAAGAAAATGTTAAAATATTTTTTAAATTGCACATATGTATGTATGTAAATGACATGTGTACAGACTGAGTACGGGTATACAAATAGTGTCGCGGTAACGGCGACTCCACACGTTCCTTCTCGTTTCAATGTTCAAAATTGTGGATGTTCGTCTTTTGGTGGGTCGGAAGGGTGCTGTCTGAAATTTTTAAATACACTTGTTGTCAATATATCCTGGACCCACTGACAGAAAATTCGACTTATCAAAAACACTACACCAAGCACTTCCTAGTTTTAAGACGGAACTTGCGGACTTATCTGCCCCACACAACAGGTGTCGGCTTTAAATAGCGCGAGCCGCCTATCAATCGGGGAAGTCTATCAGCCGACACCCGAACAGTTAGGGCAGTCTATCCGCCAACAATAACGGCAGTCCATCAGCCGACAGTCCAACAGTTAGGTCAGTCTATTAGTCAAACAGTTGGGGAGCTGCGTTTCGATCCCTTTCAAGTACGGTTGTGTTTTGTAGGAGCTCCAAGATCCCCACGCAAAGTATCCATGCAACGTCTGCAAACAAAGGAAGTGGTTAAGGACGGCATACTGTCGCCAGGCTACGTACTGCGCATGGTGTCTGATCTCGCCGACGCCTCGACACTCTGGTGGGGAGGTTCAGTAGTAATTTGGCGCCTTTCTCGTTTGATGGTGTTAGTAGAAGGAAAATAAAAACAATTTTCACTCAGTTTTTTGTTCGAACGGCTGGAGATCTTTACGGAACAGCTGATCGGCAGAGTTGCTGATCGTCGGCAACCTTGCAACTCGCAAGGCAAGTCCCCACCGCTGTGGCAAACGCCCAGGGGCATATGGCCCGGAGCAGGTAGCAGAGAAAAGGACTCACCTAGTTCTTGAGACTGGATCCTTTCTAAAGGAAGCCACAAAAAGGAGACAGCAGCTGACGCTCACGGTCACAGCCCCGGCGGAAGCCCCAGTCAACCCGTTCGACTTCAGCAGTGCCACCCGCGAGAAGAGCGCGGTCAGTTGCGACCGCGTGCAGATGCCATTATCATCAAGCCAACAGACAGGATGACACACGCTGAAATGTTAAACCAGGTCCCCCGGAACCAGAATGAACGAGAAAGATCCTACGGAGTCGCTGTAAAAGCGACTCTACTCTTATACCCGTACTCAGTCAGTACACATGTGATTTATGTGGAATTTTCAAATAATGTCTCAGTTTTTACATTTTACATTTTTTTGCTGCATCTACATTTTTGCTGTCATCTACATCAGTTCTCACAACAACACACGTACACTGCACGAAGCAGAGCGTGTGAGCAGTGTGTGAGTGTGAGAGAATCAGTAGCGGTTATCAACCCTAAAAAAAAATGTATATTTTGTTGCGGGGGTTGCGAGGGCAGTGGGGCTCGTTGCTGAAAATTCATTTCATCATTGTGGCTATAATAATGATCTGATCTGGACCACATTCGCGAATTTGATAGATATGATCATTCCCTACGATCCTGCATTTTTTTCGTTTTTCTGTGTCTTCAAAATTGTAGACTTTTTTCGTCTTTTTGGGGGGGCGGGGCGAAATTTTGGAATACACTTATCCAAGTTTGGTATCACAGGAGTCTAGGCAGAAAGTTTGGTTGCTCTAGCTCTTATAGTCACTGAGATCCAGGCTATACAATACGAAAAACCAAATCGACTCGTTTTATTGTGAGTGCGCAAGAGAAGGAATGATGTTTCACGAAATAGTTTTCTCTATTCTGGCTACACTAATGATCCGATCCGATCCGTTTTCTGTAATCTTCAAAATTGTGGACGCCACAGTTGTGCGCCCTTTTTGGGGGCGGAATAGGGCGGGGCGAAATTTTTAAACATTTTTCTAGGAGTGAGATATAACATTAGTATGGAAAAAATTTGGTTGCTCTATCTCTTTTTAGCCTTCGAGCAATGGGCGACAGACCAGACGAACAGACGGACAGATGGACAGGCTATATCGACTCGGCTATTGATGCTGATTAAGAATATATATACTTTATAGGGTCGGAAATTATTCCATCTCTATGTTACACACATCCACTTTTACCACAAGCAGTGTGAAGTCCACCACCAAAGGGGGAACTCTTGCTGAAACTAAATGGCGCCACCCAGGAGACAACACAGCAGCTAAGAGACAGCAATGCGATGTCCTACAAAGGGAAGGTGGAGGCGCGAGCTCTCACCGAACAGACGAGACTGGAAATGAAAGATTTGGACGAGATGGCCACTGCAGATGACCTACAAAAGCTTTTAAGGAGCAACTCGGCGTCATGCTAAACGAAACAGCCATTAAAAGCCTGCGTGCAGCGTAATCAGCCTCTCTTTGCTCGGGGCAAGAAAGGTCATGTCTGCTGAGAAGATCAAGGTCACCAGGCCGAGTGGTCCGGATTGGGAAGCGCAATCCACCCTTGAAATGATTCAAGGGCTTGGAGATGGGACACATCGAAGCGAAATGTTGAAGCTCAGTGGACAGAAGCGGATGGTGATTCCGATGTGGGATGCTCAAGACCACAAAATCCGCGACTGCCATAAGGAGGATAAGTGCTTCTACTGCGTAAAAAATGGGAAGCCACACACTCACACTGGTGTAAGCCACAGGTGTCCAATGGCATCGAAAGGGACCATGAAAGCCAAACGCCATGTCTAGATTCAACCAAATGAATCACATCCATTGCAGATCTGCAAGCGACTTGCTCACCCAGGCGGTGCGGGATCTGAGGTTGGTGCGTGATTGCCATCATCAGTGAGCCATATAGATCCCCAGCAGATAGATGCTGGGTCCATAGCCTCGTCGGGGAAAGCAGCGGTTTGCCACTTTGAGCGGGCCAAATTGGTGAGTTTTTTGTGTCTGCAAAAGCAGCAGCTCGGACGCTGTTGCAAAGAGATAGACCCTCCTGGAGGGCTTTGCAACTCGCTTGTATTGCTGAACCAGGGCGCGGCAATCACGTTCAACCGGGGAGGCGCAGGCTCGATGATCTCACATTTATCATGAGTTCCCTTTCTGTCTCTGGGGTTTTCGATAGGATCTGGACGAACCCAGCACCTGACCGAACAGAAGCAAAACTACAAAGTATAAACTACAAAGGTGAAAAGAAGTATTGTCTGATTGTCGCTCTAGACATAAAGAACGCCCTTAATTCGGTGAAATGCGACTGCGTCACGGGCGCTCTGAGCCAACCGGCCATTCCCAGATACCTCCAGGCGACCGTTAGGAGCTACTTTGCGGAAAGAATGACCAACTTTCACTCGGCAACTGGTGCTAAATCCCACCCCATATCGGCAGGAATCCCCCAAAAGACGGTGATGGGCCCACTGTGAAACAACGTCTACGACAGGTGCATTAATTAGGCCTCGTTTAAATACATACAGATGCATGTTGCGTTATCTTTCGTAGTGACCAAAGTTATTTTTCTAACCATACTCGAAAAGTATGGAAAATAGTATGGAGGAAAAAACCAAAAATGCAGCAAAATTGAAACACTTTTCTAAGAAATATCACATCAGTCTGGAAATAAAATTTGGTTGCTCTAGCTCTAGCAATGGACGACAAACAAGACGGACAGACAAACAGACGGACGGACAGACATGGCTATATCGACTCGGCTATTGATGCTGATCAAGAATATATATACTTTATGGGGTCGGAAACGCTTCCTTCTCTATGTTACACACATCCATTTTTACCACAAATACAATACATCGTTTCAATGTTCAAAATTGTAGATGTTCGTCTATTTTGGTGGGTCGGAAGGGGGGCTATCCTGGACCCACTGACACAAAATGCGACTTATCAAAAACACTACTCCCAAGCACTTCCTAGTTTTAAGACGAAAACTTGCGGACTTAGCTGCCCCACACACCAGGTGTCGGCTTAAAATAGCGCGAGTCGCCTATCAATCGGGGAAGTCTATCAGCCGACACCCGAACAGTTAGGGCAGTCTATCCGCCAACAGTAACGGCAGTCCATCAGCCGACAGTCTTACAGTTAGGTCAGTCTATCCGTCAAACAGTTAGGGGGAGGTGCGTTTCGATCCCTACGGTTGTGTTTTGTAGGAGCTCCAAGATTCCCCACGCAAAGTATCCGTGCAACGTGTGCAAACAAAGGACGTGGTTTAGCACAGCATACTGTCGCCAGGGCGACAACTTGCAACTCGCAAGGTTGCCACTTGCAAGGTTGTCAGATTGTTGGATCCGGTGAACCGGTTAGAAATCTGCGCGGGCTACTGGCATTTAAAAACCTTATCCGATCGCTCATAGCGAAAAGCATGGTGGAGGAGGGGGAAAAGATGGCTTTTGAGGGGAGTTCGAGCCTGCGGCGTTCCCCACCGCTGTGGCAAACGCCCAGGGGCATACGGCCCAGAGAGCAGGTAGCGGAGAAAAGGGCTCACCTAGTCCTTGAGACTGGATCCTCCCTAAAGGAAGCCACAAAAAAGAGACAGCAGCTGACGCTCACGGTCTCAGCCCCGGCGGAAGCCCCAGTCAACCCGTTCGACTTCAGCGGTGCCACCCGCGAGAAGAGCACTTTAGGGGCAGAGGAATTTGAAGACCTTCGCTCTACTCTGGTGAGTCTGGTAGATAAGTGAACAGAATTGTCGAAAATGTTTAGGGACGCTCCGTACCTCGGCACAAAAGACTGGTCGAAGGACTGAGAAAGCTCTCCCAGCAAATGAGTGGACGGAGGTCAAGAGCAGGACGCCCACTCGTCAGTTTCGACCGCGTGCAGATGCCATCATCACCTCATCGAGCCAACAGTACAACAAGCTTTTAAGGAGCAACTCGGCGTAATGCTAGATGAAACAGCCATTAAAAGCCTGCGTCCAACGTAATCAGCCTCTCTTTGCTCGGGGCAAGAATGGTCATGTCTGCTGAGAAGATCAAAGGTGGCCTGGTGAGTGGTCAGGATTATTTATTTATTTAGTTATTTATTCCATTAAGTAACAATTATTCGCTAATTATACCCGTACTCGAAGAGTAAAAGGGTATATTGAATTTTGGTAAAAGTGGATGTGTGTAACAAAGAGAAGGAATCATTTCCGACCCCATAAAGTATAAATATTCTTGATCATCATCAATAGCCGAGTCGATATAGCCATGTCTGTCATTGCTCGAAAGCTATTAAAGCTAGAATCAAATTTTTCTCCAAACTGATGTAATATATCTCACTCCGAGAAAAGTGTTTTAAAATTTCGCCCCTGCTCACTTCCGCCCCCAAAAAAGGGCGCACATCTGTGGCGTTCACAATTTTAAATAAATAAATAAAAACGCAGAATCATAGAGAAAGACCATAACTATCAGTGTCCCAAAACAATCGGATCGGATCATTGGTATAGCCACAATAGAAAAAACCACTTCGAGAAACATCATTCCCTCTCTTTCGCACTCACAAAAAAACGAGTCGATTTGGTTTTTCGTACTGTAGGATACCTATCCCAGGCTGAGGTAGGCTCAGTCTGTCCAAGGTTCTTTCTACAAGAAATTTGTAGAAATGCTGGCACTTTAAGGCAAGGGGATGGCCGTGAGACCGAAAATGGAGCGGGCGGAGCGTCGGGTTACCGTGCAGGCAATTCGGTATTCGCACTTTGGCGATGGAAGGGAAAACGCTGACACCTGAGTCTTGGTGTGTGTGCGGTAATAATATGTTTCTGGGTTACCTGGGTTGTGTTCGCGGTCGGCGAAGAAAATGATGACACTGTGTTGAGGTTTTGAGGTTTATGGGTTTTTGTCTTTATTCTTGATTAATTGGGTTTTTATACTGCTGGTCGTGTAATAATGCTTGCGTGTACTTTTTGTGGTGGCGCGGTGTTGACTGTTGATGCACTGCCCCATTGATCCATGGCGCGCGCTATTTAAAGCCGGCACCTGGTGTGTGGGGCCGCTGAGTCCGCGTTTTTCGTAGGTGTATATGTTGGGGCACCGTTTCGCTGTGATCGCGGAACTTGAGTGTAGTGTCAGGTGACCTAGTCTGCGTGTTTTGCTAATATAGCAACGCGGAACTAGGTGCAGTGTGTTTGGTGGTGTCAGGTGTTTTAATAATAGTCTATATATGTAATTTAGTTTATGATTGTATTGTGTATATCTTACAGTTATATTTACTAGTTATATTTTTTGTGACGGACCGTTGTGGTCCGTTACACCCCCCCCCTTTCTTCCGGGTGGATGAAAAGGTGGTGGTGGTGGTTGCTGTTGGGGTCTTCTGTTACTCCTGCCGGCGCCTCTTGGGGTTTTGAGACCACCCGCGTCTCCCGGCTGTCGCCCGGATTACCGTGGTGCGGCATACCCCACGGGGTGTTCTCCCTGTTGGATCAGCTCATACTGGGTGGTTCGAGCCTCCGTCTCGGCCTCCTCGTTGTCCGGAGTGAGGGAGGGGGTGATCCCGGTGCGGTGTAAAGCGTCTTCCTCCTGGTATTCCCAGGATCGGCTAGGCGGCGTCCTTGGTTCTGGGAGTTCCTCGTCCTCGTAGTTTTCTGAACTGCCCCAGCTCTGGTGAGAGGGGCGGCCGGGGCGAGAAGGATGGCGTCCTCGGCTCGGGTAGTCCATCGTCGCTATCGATGGACCACCGCCTGGGTGTATGCCGCGGTTGCGGCGGCAGGTGGTGGGGACCACAGGTTCTCCCTGGTGAAGCGGGAGTTGCGCCTGCTGTACAGTTGCGTCCAGTCCGCCTCTTCGTCGCTTGTGTCCTCGGTTGACGTTGGCGATGCCGGTGACCCTCTTGATTCTTCCTGGATGGGCCACGTGGCGGCGTCGTGCTCCGGTCCGTAGCGAGTGGGGAGGAGTACCGGGTCCAAGTTGTGGAATCCCCTGACCTCGTTGTTCGTGGTGTACCCGTTGGTGGAGCGGGGGAGGAGCTCTGGGTCCAAGTTGTGGAATCCCTGGACTCCTCGTTGTTCGTGGTGTACCCGTCGGTGGAGCGGGGGGAGGAGTTCCGGGTCCAAGTTGTGGAATCCCTGGACTCCTCGTCCGATGAGCTCAGGATGGTGATGGTGTGTTCCATGATAGGTTGACTTGCGTGGCGAAGTTGATGTGCTGGTGCTGCCATCGGTATCTTGCCATGATACCTCGGTCGAGTGGTGATGGTCGGCTGCGCTGCCGACCGGGACCGTGGTCAGCACTTTCCAGGTGTGCTTTTTATTCAGTGGGTGGGGGAGTTGCCTACTTCTGCCGGTTCCCTCGTACGATTTGGCAGCGTGTGTGCGTACTCAGCGCGTTGCCATTTCCTTGTCAGCGGTTTCGGGCCAGAGCTGGGTGCTGGTGTCGGTGCCGGTTCTGGTTCGCTGGAGGTTCGGCCGATTTCGGCGTCGTGGGGCGCAGCGTTGGTGACGGGCTTGTGGGTTCGTCGCCGCACACACAGCCAGCAGATGCTGACTCCCAGCGTTAGGGCGACGATCAAGGTGAGGAGGTGGGAGGTGGTGTGCCTCGTCGTCAGTCGCTCTATGTGACGAAGGTTTTCCAGGCTCAGAGCCCGTAGAAAGGGCATGCTCAGTTTCTCCTCGTGTCCGGTGATGTTTAATTTCACCATGGCCGAGACGGCTGCCTTCTTCCTGGAGGCACCTTGGGGATTAATGTAACAGGTCCCGTTTAGAGAGACTCGGTTCGCGTACGTGACAAGGTACGTCCCCGTGAGCGTCTGTGTGGCGCCGGCCTTGTCGGTGACAACCATCGTGGCCTCGTTGATGATTAGGGTCCCGTGATCCACGATGGTGATGGTGTCCAGATGTCCGGGCAGCGTCCGCAGTGTGCGACTGCCCCCTGCCACCAATTGCTGGGCGCAGGTGGGAGTTTTCTGCTCCTTGCAGAATGTGGCTCCGATGGCTGTCTCGCAGTTGGTAACGCCGATCGTTCTGCCTCCGCAATCGGCTACGGTGTTCCCCTCGCTGAAATCCAGGATCGTGTGCTGGTGTTGAACGGGGAAGACGGTCATCTTCCGACATACCATGGTGGGCTTCGGGAACTTGATCAAGAAGGTGATCAGGTCGCGACTCTGGAACACGCTGACTTTTGATACCTCGAGTAGGTCCACCAGGCGGATGTTGTCCAGCCTGTTCTCGTTGAATTCCTCGATATCGGCGCCGTCCAGGAGGTTCGGGCTGATAATGTTGATTTTCGCGAGTGTCAGCCCTAGGATGAGGTTCTGTAAGTCGTCGATGACGATTCTGTTTTTGGCCAGAATCGTCTCGGCCAACTGCACCCGCTCCGTACCTCCTGACCTGACGAGGTTATTCATGTACCCCCGTCAGCTCGTTCAGCCGTGTCTGCATCCTGGAGTTTATTCAATCTGCTTGGCCTCGGACTCGATGAGCTGCCCCTGCTTGAAGCGGAGCTGCTCCCAGTCGCTGAAGTCGGGCGTTCCGGCGATTACTTTGAGGGCGGTTCCCAGGATGTTCAGACTCCTGGTGCCCCTGTGGTGGATTTCCAGTGTCGCCACCAAGGTCCGGATGTGCTCGAGGTCTGTCGTGAGCACCGGGGCTACTCGATCCGTGGAGAATAATCTGGTGGCCTGTTCCGCCTGGTCTACGTATGCTACGTAGGACGTCAGGTTCGTTGTGTGCTGGAGGTATCCGTAGGTCTCCCATAGGACCGCGTCGCCGTCGATAATGGGGATGTGGTTGGTGTTCGAGTAGTCGCTGATCTTCATGGTCGAGGTTATTGCGGCGGCTGTCCTGTTGACTAGGATCAACAGGAGTAGCAGCGCCGTTAGGCCCTCTTGGCTTCCGCGCTGGCTGGACGATTGCTTGTTGCTGTGCATCTTGGCTTGATGTTGATAGTTGTTTGGTGATGGTTGCTGGTCACGGTGGTATGTTTGCCGTGGTGT
Organism: Drosophila bifasciata; assembly: GCA_009664405.1. Classification (NCBI taxonomy): domain Eukaryota; kingdom Metazoa; phylum Arthropoda; class Insecta; order Diptera; family Drosophilidae; genus Drosophila; species Drosophila bifasciata. The sequence goes on from CM019043.1 coordinate 20,750,841, forward strand.
CTGTTGTTTTCTGGTTGCTTGTTGCTCTGGGGTCCAGATTTATATACCGCCCCGGGGTGATCTTCTCACTATTAGAAACTTGGTGTTTCGCGACTTGTTTGTTATTTCCGCTGCTGTCGGCGTTTCTAGTTGGGGTTGGTGGTGCGATTGCTTATGTTGCCCCGTCAGCGAAATTTTGCGGTGGGCGTCCCCGGTAGTGGGTCCGTAGGGCTGTTGTGTACGGTTGCTCCATCAGCGGAATCGTCGGTTGGCATACCTGGGAGTGGGTCGGTAGTACCGTTGCCTACGTTTGCTCCATCAGCGGAATTGGCGGTTGGCATACCCGGGAGTGGGTTAGTAGCATTCTTGTGTTCGCGTGCTCCATCAGCGGAATTGGCGGTTGGCATACCCGGGAGTGGGTTAGTAGTACGCTTGTGTTCGCGTGCTCCATCAGCGGAATTGGCGGTTGGCATACCCGGGAGTGGGTTAGTAGTACGCTTGTGTTCCGTTTGCTCTATCAGCGGAATTGGTGGTTGGCATACTCGGGAGTGGGTTAGTAGTACGCTTGTGTTCCGCTCTATCAGCGGGATTGGTGGTTGACATACTCGGGAGTGGGTTATTGGTACTGTGGGTGTCGTTTGCTTCATCAGCGGACCCGCTGTCCACTGCGTCGTGGAATTCTTTTTAGGTCGTTGATGTTCGCCACCTTTTGTTTTCGGCTTCCGGGGTGCTGTAATTTCACGATATTTGCCGACGTAAAGCCTTTGACTTGGTAGGGCCCGTCATACTTTGGGGCCAATTTCGCCGCAAAACCGTCGACTGCATTAGACAGGTGATGTTGGCGGATTAGTACTAGCGAGCCCACCGTGGGGCGCCATTGTCGGCGGCGGAGATTATAGTGCCGGGATTGTTCTTGACTTGCCCGTTGGATGTTGTTCCGTACTATTGCAAAACTTCTTTAAGTCGCGTTGCCTTCGCGTGTGCGGTGTCCGGTGGGCTTCCTGTCCCGGGTGTGACTTCATCGTACAGCGCTCCAGGTAAGCGAGGTTCTCTCCCGTGTAGCAGGAATGAGGGGCTGAAACCAGTGGTTTCGGAGACGCTGGAGTTGATTGCCAGTGAAATCTCGGGTATCAGCTCATCCCATGTGTTTTGGTGGTCCTCCACGAATTGTGCGATCATGGTCTTCACCGTCCGATTGGCCCGTTCCGTAGGGTTTTCCTGGGGACAATACGGTGCGGTGTGCTGCAGATCAACGCCGGCTGTTTGCATAAACAGGCGGAATGAGCGGCTGGTGAACTGTGTTCCATTGTCACAGACTAATCGTTTTGGTACGCCGAAGTGGCTTAGAATGCGTTCCCGAAAAGCTAGCTCTAGGGTAGCTGTGGTAGCTTTCTTAAGTGGCACTAGTTCGGTCCATTTCGAGAAGGTGTCGAAGAATACCAGTAGCATGGTGTTTCCCGTTTGGATCGGGGCAGTGGCCCGACGAAGTCGGCGCATAGTGTGGCGAAAGGTTCCTCTGCCCTGCGGGTGAGCATCTTACCCACGGGCTTGCGCTGCAGTGCCTTGAACTTTTGACAGCTCAAGCAGCTGCGTACGTACTTCCTCACGTCGCGGTGTAGGCCGGGCCAATAATATCGTTGTGTGATCCGTGTGATGGTTTTCCGCACGCCGAGGTGGCCTGCCGTGGGCTGGTCATGGCATTCCTTGAGGACTCTTTGGCGTCGGTCCTTTGGGACGCAGAGTTTCCATGACACGTAGTCGTGATCGTCCGCTCCGTGGCCTAGATGCCTGTAGAGTTCTCCATTCTCGAAGACGTAGTCTGGGTATTTGTCGGGTTCGTCTTTGGTTTGTTGAATCCTTCGTGTGAGCCAGGGGCAGGTTGTTGCGTCCTCTTTGATCCTGGCTAGCGTTTCCAAGGGTTGTCGAGACAGGGCGTCGGCTACCACGTTTTGTTTCCCTGCTCTATAGTGGACGTCGTACTGATACTGTTGGAGTTCGAGCGCCCATCTCGCTACTCTTCCGTAGGGGCTCTCCAGAGTGTTCAGCCATTTTAGCGCGAGATGGTCTGTTATAACGTCGAACCGGTATCCCTCTAGGTAGCAGCGTAGTTTTCGGATTGCCCAAATGACGGCGAGGCATTCCTTGTCGGTGGCGGAGTAGTTTCCTTCGGCCTGGTTCAAGCGCCGGCTGACATAGGCGATGACACGTTCCTTTCCTTCGATCTCCTGCGTGAGTACGGCGCCTATGCCGAGGTTACTCGCATCGGTCTGTAGTGAAAACTTGACGTTGAAATCGGGGCAAGCAAAGTACAGGAGCGGTCGTGAGTAGTTCCTTTAGTTGGTCGAAGGCCGCTTGTTGATCTGCGGTCCACGCCCATGTTTGTCCTTTTTGAGTAGCTGGGACATTGGTTGGACTACTGTAGCAAAGTTTGGCACGAATCTTCGGTACCAGGATGCCATTCCGATGCATTGACGTAGTTCCTTGAGGTTCGTGGGTGGCTTGAGTTCTTTGACGGCAGCAATCTTGTCGGGGTCCGTGTGGATACCTTCTTCGCTGATGACGTGACCAAGATATTTGATCCGGCTTTGGAAAAAGGTGCACTTTTTCCGCGTTTATCCGCAGGTTCGCTTTTCGAAGGCGAGAGGACTATTTCCAGGTTGTGTAGGTGGTCCTTGAAGTCTCGTCCGACGACGACAATGTCGTCTAAATATGCGAATGCGTAGGGTTCCATGTCGGCACCTATCACAGTATCAAGGGCCCGTTGGAATGTTGCGGGTGCAGAGTGTAATCCGAAGGGCATCACTTTCCATTGATAGAGACCTCTGCCGGGGACCGTGAAGGCGGTGGCTTCTCTACTTCCGTTGGCCATGGGTATTTGCCAGTATCCGTTCTTCAGATCGAGGGTGGTTATGAAGCGTGCGTTCTGTAGGCGCTCCAAGATGTAGTTGATTCTGGGCAGTGGGTATGCGTCAGGAATGGAGTGAGTGTTGAGTTGTCGGTAGTCCACGCACATGCGCCATTTGCCGTTCTTTTTACGTACGAGTACGATGGGAGCGCTGTGCGGGCTTCGTGAGGGTTCGATGAGACCTTCTTGGATCAATTGGTCTACTTGCTCGTCGATAATCCGCATCATGGCTGGGTTCTTTGGGTAGTACCGCTGCTTGATGGGTCGATTATCCCTCATGACGATGGTGTGCTCGGCGATGTCCGAGGTTCCGTGGAGATTATTGAATTTTTGGAAGTTCTGCGTCCAGAAATTCTTGGATCTGTGGTGCCAGGTCCGGCGGCCAGGGATCGGAGACCGGTTCTGGATCGTGTTCTGAGGGGTCGGTGCTCTCGGGGTCCGTGGGCTGGCTTGGGTCTTCTGGGAGGATGGTGGTGTCGAACGCACTGGGGGGTTCGATCCTACGTGGGTAGTCGCTTATGTGGGCGACGATCGGGGTAGCATTGGCCGTGAGTGGCGTAGCTTCGTGGGTCTGGCGGTATACCTGGGTTGCAATTTCTCTAGATCGACGTATTGCCAGGCGGGTCTCAGTGACGACTCTGTTTTCGCAGCGACGACTTGTTTGGGCGACGAAGATTTCGGACGTGGTGTTAGGCATGGCGTGGTGCATGGCGCTAGTGGGCACGTCAGTACGCGGAAGGTACTCCAGTGGGTTGGCGAAGATCGGGGTGACGTCGGCCGTGGGTGCGACAGGGCTGCGGTCGGTGATTCGGGGAGTCTTCGGGCTAGATTCCGGTTCCGGGTGGAGGGGTTCTGTGGATATTAGTTCGATGATTGGACCCGACCAGGGGATTTGCGTGGCTGTTTCCCTCGTGGTTTGGTTGTCGCATTGCTGCTGCCGTTGTCTGTGTCGTTGTTCGGGGCTGGTTGTCGTCTCTGAGGTTGTCCGTGGGTTCACCTTCTCCGTTGAGGGAATGGTGCATGGGTGCGCGGTGGCTGAACTTGGACCTGGGCTTCCTGTGTCGAGCGGGTTCCAGTTCGTTTGGGTTTGTCTCGTGGGTGAGATCCTTGTGGTGGGTTCGGGGTGCGTGTGCCCCGTAGTTTGTTTTGATCCTGGGCTTCCTGTGTCGAGCGCCTGGTTCAAGTGTGTCGATTCTTGTCTCGTGTGTGAGATCCTCGTGGTGTGTTTGGGATGTGTGTTCCCTGGGTTTGGCTTAGGACGCGGGTGCTCCGTAGTGGCCGTGGGATTCGCTTTCCCGTTTGCTTGGTTGCAGTTTACCGGTGCTTGCTTCGGATTCGTGTTTTCCGTTGTGGGCCGGTGTTTCGCTTGCGCTGCGGTTGGTTTCGGTGTCGTATTCTTCGTCGCGGTATTGGGTGCCGTTTTCTTTGTGGTAGGTCGGGGACGTGTGTTCGCTGTGGTTGGCTTAGGTTTCTGGTTGCTTGTTTCGGCGTCTTGGACGTGGTTGGTCAGAACTGACGGTGGCGTTGGCGTGGGGCGGTGATCTCGTAGTCTTAGCAGCGTGGTGCCGCATTGGATCGTCGTTTCGATGGCACATAGGAAGTCCATGCCGACAATAACTTGCTCCAACATGTTTGGTAGGACCAGGGTGGGATTTGAACCTCTCGATGATCCAGCTTGATGGGCGCCAGTAGAACTTGTGTGATCTCTCTGACTGAGCCGTCAGCCAGGCGTATGCGGACGCATGCATCTTGCAGGTTGGAGTTATTGTCTAGTTGTCGGGCCAGGTTGGCACTGACGAAACTTCGGGATGCCCCGGTGTCGATAGTGGCCTCTGTTCTTTGTCCTCCTATCGTCACTATCGCCACTATCCGGCCGTCGTTCATGTTGAGCGGGCGGCTTTGCGAGGTTATTGTGGCGTCGTTTTCAGCTGATCCCGTGTCAGTCGAGGACGCGCGTCGTTTCCCGACGGTGCCTGGCGGCAACAGTCGATAGTCCGAGTGCCGCGTTTTCCACATTCCCAGCAGAATAGGATCGAGGGGTGGGTGCAGTCGTAGGCGGCGTGCCCAGCTTGACCACACCGGCGACAGGCGGTGCGTGGATTGGAAATGGGCGTGGTGATCATGCGATGGGCCACGTCCGGGCCCGGCGCATCTGTTGGATTTGCTGACTGTGTCTCCGAGATGTGTCCGCTGAGACCCAATGGGGTCTCCGAGCTGGCGTCCGGTAGGAGTCATCTTCTCTGCGATCTGGGCGTCTTGCCGGCCTGGTGTCTCTCGGTGCGCTTCGGATGGGTGCGGGGTGATCTCATGTTCCTCTCGTGGATGATTTCGTACTCAGAGGCGAGCCGTGTCAGCTGTGACAAGCTTTCTAATTGGTCTCGTCGCACGTATAGCTGGATTCCTGGCAAGGCGTTGTCGTAGATTCTGTGCAGCTGTTTAACTGGATCGTACCCGGCATGGTGCATGAGTAGCCGTATCTCGATGAGGTAATCTTTGAACGGTTCTCTCACCGCTTGCTTGCGGCCCCGGATCTGGTCGTCCAATTGTTCGAAATACCTTGGCGGCAGAAAATACGACAGAAATTCCTGGCGGAAGTATCCCCAGGAGCTACACTGCAGTTGGCTGGTACGGTACCAACGGCTAGCCCGGTCGGTGAGTAGTTCGGCCATGGCCCGAGGCAACTGGTTGGTGTCCACTCCATACGAGCTTGCGCGTTCCTCGAGTAGTTCCAGAAATGATATCGGGTCATTTTCTCCGCTGAACTGGATGCCCCATCCGCGGATGCGTTCCGCGGTTCGTGCGATGCGGTTGTAGTCGGGCCCGTCTATGTGTGGGTCGATCGCTGGCACAATTCTCTGCGTGGGTGAGCGGCAAGTTTCCGTGGTTGGTGGCCTGGGGAGATCATCGACCATTAAGGTTGGTGGCCGGGGCTCGTTCTCAGCGATTGTGGGGATTTGTATGCTGGGTTTTGGGTCCTGCCTCTGGGTGCCTGATGGACCCGGGGTAGTGGGCATCGGGGACTTGGAGCGTCCGGCTAGTCGGGCGTATTTCCGCTCAAGTTCTGCCAGGCGAACCCAATTACTCGGCGGGAGTGGTCCGGCGACTAGTATGGCAAAGTTCCTACGCATCTCGTCGACAGTTCCTTCACCGCTGAATCCAAATTCCTTGGCGAAAGCCTCCAGATCCTCTCGACGACGCTTGTAAATCCAGCCGATGCTGACGCCTGGGTTAGTGGTTTTCTCTACGGCGTGGAATTCGCTGCCTGAGTCCTCTTCGTGGGATTCCATGGTGTTTTTGTTGCTTCTGGGGTGTTTTTGGGCACTTGCTCACTGTTTTTCGGTACTCGCGCACTGCGTATACTTTCTCGGTGGCACTCGCGACTGGATTTGTGTGTTCAGTTCCTAGCTCTGTTTTCTTTCACGGTGGCCGGGGGTCTTTAGTCCACGTATCCCCGTGTTAAGGGTTTTCTCCTTAAATCTCTTTAACGTTGCCAGTAAAGTCCCTGCTCGGGCGCCACTTGTAGGATACCTATCCCAGGCTGAGGTAGGCTCAGTCTGTCCAAGGTTCTTTCTACAAGAAATTTGTAGAAATGCTGGCACTTTAAGGCAAGGGGATGGCCGTGAGACCGAAAATGGAGCGGGCGGAGCGTCGGGTTACCGTGCAGGCAATTCGGTATTCACACTTTGGCGATGGAAGGGAAAACGCTGACACCTGAGTCTTGGTGTGTGTGCGGTAATAATATGTTTCTGGGTTACCTGGGTTGTGTTCGCGGTCGGCGAAGAAAATGATGACACTGTGTTGAGGTTTTGAGGTTTATGGGTTTTTTCTCTTTATTCTTGATTAATTGGGTTTTTATACTGCTGGTCGTGTAATAATGCTTGCGTGTACTTTTTGTGGTGGCGCGGTGTTGACTGTTGATGCACTGCCCCATTGATCCATGGCGCGCGCTATTTAAAGCCGGCACCTGGTGTGTGTGGGGCCGCTGAGTCCGCGTTTTCGTAGGTGTATGTTGGGGCACCGTTTCGCTGTGATCGCGGAACTTGAGTACAGTGTCAGGTGACCTAGTCTGCGTGTTTTGCTAATATAGCAACGCGGAACTAGGTGCAGTGTGTTTGGTGGTGTCAGGTGTTTTAATAATAGTCTATATATGTAATTTAGTTTATGATTGTATTGTGTATATCTTACAGTTATATTTACTAGTTATATTTCTTGTGACGGACCGTTGTGGTCCGTTACAGTACAAATGAGCGCCTCGTTCTCAGAGACTATAAGAGCTAGAGCTACCAAACTTTTTGTCCAGACTCCTCTGATATCGCTTCAGTGCAAGTTTATTTCAAAATTTTGCCACGCCCTCTCCCGCCCCCAAAATATGAAACTCAAAAATTTTGAAGATAGTTTAAAAAAACGAAAAATGCTGTATCGTAGAGAATGACCATATTCACCAGATTGCCGAATCTGGTTCAGATCGGATAATTATTGTAGCCACATTGATAAAATGAATTTTCAGCAGCGAGTTGCCCCACCCCCCGCTACACCCATAACAAAATATAAATTTTTTCACGAGTTCCCTTTCAGGCTCTGGTGTTCTCGATAGGCGGCGGATTCACAAACCCAGCACCAGACCGAACCGAATCTAAACTACAAAGCTGAAAAACGTCGCGATCCTGACTTTTTGGAGGCGATGAGCGGCATGACAGTAGAAGGCTTAGTTTCTGCTCGCGTGCGACGCTAGAATGATCCGAAAGAGGAATTTCGATAGTACTCAGCCGACATTCAACCAATTCGGTTTCCGAAAAGGCAACTCGCTGGAAGGGTGGTAAGATGAAGTATTGTCTGATTGTCACTCTAGATATAAAGAACGCCTTTAATTCGGTGAAATGGGACTGCATCACGGGAGCTCTGAGCCAACCGGCCATTCCCAGATACCTCCAGGCGACCGTTAGGAGCTACTTTGCGGAAAGAATGCTCAACTTTTACACGGCTACTGGTGCTAAATCCCACCCTATTTCGGCAGGAATCCCCCAAGAGACGGTAATGGGCCCACTGTGGAACATCGCCTACGACGGAGTCATGCGGCTTACACTGCCAGCAGGCTGCCATCTAACGTACTACGCTGACGACGTGGTGCTCACAGTGGTGGCCAAACACCTGCAAGCGGCAGAAAAACCTGCAAAAAACGACCATACAGTTGTTATCAGATTGGTTTTTTTGTATGCGGGGCTGGAGTTAGCGGCGGACAAAACAGAGGCAGTGCTGGTCAGTACCCGATCGATTGTAGAGACAGTGCACGTCCGAATAGGAAATCTTTTCTGTCCAAACTCCTGTGATACCAAATCAAGACAAGTGTATTTAAAATTTTCGCCACGCCCCTTCCGCCACCAAAAAAGATGAAAGTCAAATATTTTGAAGATAGGAAAAAATTAAAAATGATGTATCGTAGAGAATGACCATATTCACCAGATTGCCGAATCTGGTTCAGATCGGATCATTATTGTAGCCACATTGATGAAATGAATTTTCAGCAGCTAGCCGCCCGCCCTTCAGCTGTGTTATTTTGTGAAGTGATGTAGATGTATAGTAGATGACAGATGCAGGAAAAATGAAAATGTAAAAAATGATATAATATTTTAAAATTTCACATATGTATGTAAATCACATGTGTACTGACTGAGTACGGGTATAAAAGTAGTTTCGCTTTAACAGCGAACAACACGTCCCATCTCGTTGTTTTTGTATTTTTATTTTTTTGTTTAAATTCTTAATTCTAAATTTGATTCGCAATTTAAAATAAAATTGTTTAATTTTTTCATTTAAATTTATATTCGAAGACATCGAAACAAGTATGCGGTAAGATGCGGTCTAAAAACATGTTGTTTTTATTAAGCTAGGTACACACGATGCAAACAATTTGCAGCAAGTCGATTGCTGCAATCAAATTTGCACGTATAAACACGAGTGCAACCATTTTGCTTCAAACAAAAAAAACTTGCACACATTTTTTTTGCAGCAATATTTTTTGCTTGTCGTCTTTATACATTTTTTTACCGTTGTCTTGGTTGCGTCAGTTGCTTGCTTGTTTGCATGTGCTGTTTGCTTTCAGTCGCAATATTGCAGCAAGCAAGAAACATGTGGGATCGGGAGAAAACGATAAAATTAATTAATTTATACGAAAATTATTCTGTTTTATGGGATGTCTCGTCAGCAGACTATAAAAATAAGTATAAAAAGCAAAATGCTTATCGCGAAATTGCTGAAAAATTAGACATTAGTAATGAAGAAATTAAAACAATTATCCAATTACATCGGACAATTATACCAGCAAATGGGAGTTTGTTTGTTTTATTAAAAATTTGTTTCATCTCCATTTTGTAGCTCTTTTAAAAGGTTCTGATGTAAGGTTCTTTAAGCATAATAAAAACAGATTCTAGGTTCGTCAGCTTAAAAACGGATTCATTGTTTGGTTTTGTCAGACAAAATCTCTTTTATTACGTATTCCGCTATGCACTCGATGGCATCCTCGTTCAATTTGTTATTTTCCCTCATTTTCTGTGGCAAAAAAAACTATCAAATTCCTCCTCAAAATCATGAATATCCTCGAAAATATCATTGTATAAAGTCTATGATTTTTCCGGCGTAGACGAAAATCCAACCAAGGCATATCCTCCTCGATGACCTCATTACCTTGCTTTCCTTATATTTCAGTGTATCTGGCTAAAAAATGAGTACTTGTACAATATTCATATATGCATGATAATTCATTTTTAAAAACATACAAACACAAACCATGCCTAACAAACACGTTGACATGAACGTTGATAACAGCGAAAGGTTAATATCTAAGAATGTTAACTGGTATTAAATACATATATGCATATATACAATACAAATTAAGTAAATGTTGTGTGCAATCGAGCTTTTGACCGAAGTGTGCCGAAAAAGTTCTTCAAAGGGTCCTGCGATATTCTGCTGGTTATTAAATATTCCATCCCATATTTAGTTCCCACATATTAGAATAATTGATCCAAAGATGAATTGCTAATAAGCACTCCTTTTTGAAAGGGAATTCTGTACATGGAGTTTGGAATTATCAAGGTGGATATGAGCGCATTCATCTTACTCAGAACTTGACGCTGTTCATTCAATGATTTTTCAAACGGTTGCTTGGTAGGAATCGAGTTAGCAGTTGTCAGTCTAACATTAAATGTGTCGAACCATTCGTTGGCCAGTCTCATGAAATCTGCAGTTTCACAGGCATTATATATTTTTTAATCCCAGATGATTGCAACGTAGAATGGCACGAGCTATAATGTTGGAGAGCAATTGAGTGGCGTGGCCAATTTAACCTTTTGCCCTATGACGGATTTCACGTTCAAGTGGTCCTCAGTTAACTTCCATAAAATGGACAAATTGGAAGCAGAGGCATGGTTCATCGATTGCTTTATAGTCGCAACGGATATTATATTTCCGTTTACCACAAGCCCAGTGTCTAGAAAGTGATTCCTTATAAGCTGAATTAGGTGAGGCACATTTGCAAATACAACGGACGGACAAAAACAAAGGGACGTGCTGTGTCGCTGTTATCGCGACACTACTTTTATACCCGTACTCAGTCAGTACATATGTGATTTACATATGTTGAATTTTAAAATATTTTATAATTTTTTGAAACAATTTTAAATTTTTTCCTGCATCTGTCATCTACATATACATCACTTCTCACAACAACACTGCACAGGGAGGGGTGGGCGGCTAGCTGCTGAAAATTAATTTCATCATTGTGGCTACAATAATGATCCGATCTGAACCATTCCAACCAAATTCGGAAATCTGGTAGATATGGTCATTTTCTACAATACTGAATTTTTCGTTTTTCCTATCTTCAAAATTGTGGATTTTCGTCTTTTGGGGGCGGGAGTGGGCGTGGCAAAAATTTTGAAATAAACTTGCACTGAAGCGATATCACAGGAGTCTAGGCAAACAATTTGGTTGTTCTAGCTCTTATAGTCTCTGAAATCGAGGCGCTCATTTATACGAAAAACCAAAACGCCTCGATTTTGTGTCAGTGCGAAAGGGAGGGAGCGAAGTTTTTGCGTATGTTTTTGTCTATTGTGGCTATATTAACGATCCGATCCGATTCAGATTTGGGCCCCTGATAGATATGGGCTGTCTCTATGATTCTGCTTTTTAGTTTTTGTTATTTACAAAATTGTGGCCGCCACAGATGTGCGCTCTTTGTGGGAGCGGAAGTGGGCGGTGCGAAATTTTGAAACACTTTTCTAGGAGTGAGATATCACATCAGACTGGATAAAAAGTTTGGTTGCTCTAGCTCTTATAGCCTTCGAGCAATGGGCGACAAACAAGACGGACAGACAGACAGACGGACGGACAGACAGGGCTATATCGACTCGGCTATTGATGCTGATCAAGAATATATATACTTTATAGGGTCGGGAATTATTCCTTCTCTATGTTACACACATCCACTTTTACCACAAATACAATATACCCTTTTACTCTTCGAGTACGGGTATAAAAATCATCTTCATTGAAATGGTTTTCACATATTTTATTTTTTTCTTCTAATATAACATAAGTGGCATTTGTCCATAGTTCTCTTTTCTGTCTTTTCGGAACACGGATCAACCGATTACAGATCGAGCGACAAATTTTGCACCTTGATTTTTTTTTTTTTTTCCGAAAGCTCTAACTCTTCCACTCACTACGAGTAAGCAAGTCGTACTGAGCTAAATATGCACCGAAAAGAGTTCGTGCTGTTGGATGGGACCACCTTGTATAATTTCAAAATGATTGAAACCATGGCAACGGAAGCAACGACAGATATCAAGTCGAGCCGAGAGAGAGCGCTACAAACCATATCAAAAGCAGCAGCCGAGAATATCATCGCCAAACCGAGGCGAGAGGGGTAAAAGGGAACCATAGCAACAGCAGGCATTACCCAAGCATTCCGTGGAGGCCGTTTCACACCTTCCCTAAATGCCCGGCGATTGCACAAGCACCATTTGGAGACCACTGCCCGTTTGACCAGATATCCGTTGGAGGATCTCTGCCGTTCCCCGCCCCATAGATGAAGCTCTGCTGCTGATGAAATTAATGCGTGTTTGAAAACATCTAATTTGTGGCACTCTTTGAAAACACTTATATTGACTTCAAATGTACGTGTTCAATTGCAAAATGATAATTCAGCAGATTTATTTTCCAGACAGCTGTTAGACCGTTAATATAAGGAATACTTCGAGGAATAAATTTGTAAAAAAAATCTGTGTGTATGCAATGCCTGCACCAAAATGGAAGCGGTAATAAAAAGAAATCTCAAATTTTGTCTAAAACGTGTGTTTGATAATGAATGAAATGAAATAGGCGTTCATTTCATTTTGTGTCATTCTGTAAAAAGAACATTTTATGATAGATTTTGATTTTTATAACTGTTTGTGTGAAAAATAGTTTTCTGATAAAATTGCAATTTGTGTAATATTTCTTGCTTTTGAAAATGGGTTTTAAACCAACCATTGTGGTTTTTAAAGTTTTTAAAGTCGAGACGATTCAATTTGGACTAGCGAACGCAAAATGCGTCACGTTTGTTTGGTATTCAACTTAGATCTAAATTAATCTTTTAGTATGACATGCTTATTAATGGTTACATTTGTTGGTTTGTTTTTTTATGATAATGTTCGTGACTTTTTTTTTTTAGTTTTATTTTTAAATTTAATTTGTTTCGATTAGATTTTAAATCTTAATCTAATGTGATGTGATCTCCTAACTGTGAGAGTAAAACGAGGTTATGTAATGTTTCTGTATATTTCTCCGCACACGACTTTATTGTTCTCATTTCACTTTACGAATGGCCAAGCGTCGGTCTGTCTCTTTTTAGGAGACCGTATATTCGGTATTTCTCCAGTGTGGTCGTAGATTTGGGATTATTCGTACATACATATGTATACATTAAGGCTAGTATTATATATGGGGCTGATAGGGGTTATCCTACCACAACTCGGCCATTCTGACTGTTGGATCATCTGATTCACTTAGATATACGGGAATTTTATAATGGTTTACAGGGTTTTCTTGTTCTTAATCTATTACATTTATTTTATTTTTATTTTTTTGTTTTTTTTAAATATTTTGTCAGTTATTTTTGTTGCCTATCCAGTGTTTGATGTTTTGAATACTCCAAACCCCTTGATATGGGTTACGGGATACTTGAAAACCTTCCACGTCTCTTAACAGAAACCTGTCATTTCTTAGTACTTTTTCGATTACGTAAGGTCCTTTGTTTTTGGAAATTAATTTTTAGATGCTCCCACTGTGCAATCAAAATTGTTTTACCATCACATAGTCTCCTTCCTTATACTCTTTCGGTTTCTTCAAACCCTTGTCATATTGCTTTTTTTTTTTTTCTTGCGCTGTCTTTATATTTTCTGCCGCTTCCGCTCTTAGATCTTCTAAATCTCTATTTTCTTGTACATCATTTAACTCTTCTAGTTTTTCTTTTTAATTCGTCTACTATTTTTCCTCTCTGTTCTATGCCGAATAGTAGTTTACACGGAACTTGTTTTGTGCTCCTATGCTGTGTGTTATTTAATGCATGTTCTACTTTGTCTATTACTGCATCCCAATGTATACCTTTTTCTGGTTCTACTAATTTCGCTATCATTGATTGTGAGAGTAAAACGAGGTTATGTATAATATGTTTCTGTATATTTCTCCGCACACGACTTTATTGTTCTCATTTCACTTTTACGAATGGCCAAGCGTCGGTCTGTCTTTTTTAGGAGACCGTATATTCGGTATTTCTCCAGTGTGGTCGTAGATTTGGGATTATTCGTACATATGTATACATTAAGGCTAGTATTATATATGGGGCTGACAGGGGTTATCCTACCACATAACTGTGTTTTAAATTGTGAAAGGTTTCGTATTGTTTTCATGTGATGTGGAAGTTGATTCCATATTCGAATAACATTCACAAAGAAATGTCTCTCGGAATTTAGTGTTCTATATCGTATGGTGATAATATTGTTCGTTTTGCGGAATTGGTAAATCTAAGTTTTTCATACAGATATTCGGATTGTCTGATGAGGATTTTTTTATGTAGGAACGTAAGCATCTTATAGTCAATCAATTTGAACAGATATCCAAATATGTATCTAGCTATATTATTAAAACACACCCTCAACTTTTTTTTGCCTGTTTGCGTAGCCACAGTTTCCAAATGCCTCGATCCCTTAAGTGAGTACAGGGATTAAGTATGCTTTTGCTATCTGCATCCGGACGTTTACTGGTATAAATGGCTTAAGTGCTCTTAGAATCCCATAGGTTTTTCCGACTGCTTTGCTCATATGATCATCCCACGACAGAGTACTGTTTATTATAAAGCCTAAATTAGTTGTCTTCTCTGTGTAGTTGTCTTCTCTGTGTGTTTGATATTTCTATACGTCTTAAAATGGTTTCGATTATCTTTTTTTCTTGTTTTTGTATATAATCAACCATTTTGACTTCGTTGGATTAAGGCATAGACGATTGTTGTTGCCCACGCACTTATCTTCTCAAGCTCTCTATTGGTAACATTTATACACTCATCTATTATATTTAACGGTCGACTAACATATAATTGGACGGCATCGGCGTACATGTGCACTTTACAGTCTGACAATACTATTGGCAAATCATTTACATAAATCGAAAACAATAACGAACCAAGTACTGATCCCTGTGGGAATGAATGTAATCATCTACGTAGAGCAAGGTCCAAGGTACAAAATCTACAAGGTGTTGCGTTTGAGTAAAATAGTGTCACCGATTACGCTTCTCATTAGCAAATTATAATTGGTCCAATGAACGACCGTTGTCGCCATTGTCAAGCATATAAATTTAAAGGTGAAGCAGCTGTGATGTGCTGTGCGAATGGTAAAGTGAAGTGCCTGAATTGGAGAGCCCACCCAACCATTGAGCACATTACTTAATAGATCGACACCTGAGTCTAATCGTATTTTGAACAATATACGAAATGTGATTCGAGTTTTCAAATGAAATCTTTTGGCGCCACAAACATCATAAGAGACAACTTCATGCCAACGTTAAAGGTAATTAAATAGTTTTTTTATGCAAACGTTTGTTCTCATTCTATCGTATATTTTATTCAGATTCAAGGTGAAATTTATCATCGAGCTGGCTAGTTGTTACCTTTCGACAACGCAGACTACCAATTTCTGCAATTATATTTTATCAGGAACGCGAAAGACGAAGCTGATCGTCGGTGTGCCATTCTTACCAACCGAATTCCGAGTATTCCGATGATTCCGACTAACATGCCATTTCCCATTCGTCTTGCTTTTGCTATGACTAATAATAAATCACAAGGACAAATTTGTAAATTTGTGGTTTAGATTTGGAGCATCTGGTATTTTCACATGGTCAACTGTATGTAGCGTGCTCACGAGTAGGCAATCCTTCGACCTTAGTTATTCATTGTACCGACGACAAAACAAAAAAATATTGTTTATCAAAAGCATTCCAATAAATATAATATGTTACTTGTAACGAACCCTGGGACCAGGGCCAGTTACATTCGTCATTTAAGAGAACATATTCATAGCACTAAGTTACATTCTCATATATATATCTATACACAAACAACACAAACATAGTACACCTTACTCTGTAAATTTACAAGTCACACGCGCCGATTGATTTCTGCGAAATCGACACACGCGCCAAAGTTCCACCAAGTCAATGACCAAAGTGCCAACACCCAAAAAGAACTACACTCAGCTCATTTCTCGGTGCAACCGAGTCAATGACCGTGTCGGTGGCACGAGTGGAGAACTTGACACCCCTTTCATTGTACAAAAACTTGCGGACTCAGCCCTCCAGATCGGCCTTAAATAGCACGGGCCATCGATCAAAAGAGGACAGTCCATCAGCCGAGCAACAAACGGCAGTCCATCGGGAGTCCATCATCCGATCCACAACAGTAACGGGTTGAGAACTTGACACCCCTTTCATTGACCAAAAACTTGCGGACTCAGCCCTCCAGATCGGCCTTAAATAGCACGGGCCATCGATCAAAAGTCCATCGGGAGTCCATCAGCCGATCCACAACAGTAACGGCAGTCCATCAGCCGAGCACCAAACGGCAGTCCATCAGCCGATCCTCAACAGTAACGGCAGTCCATCAGCCGATCCTCAACTATAACGGCAGTCTATCAGCCGCGGTTCCCCATACGACACCATAGACACGAAAAACAATTTAAGAACACAAATAAAACATCAAAAACCAACCACCCAAAATGCCATCATTTCTTCGCCGAGCGCGAACACGAATAACGTAACACAAAATATATTACCGCACACCGAGACTCAGGTGTCAGCGTTCCCTCGCCAAGTGCGATAAAAAAATTAATCGGTAACCCAACTCTACGCCAGCTCCACTTTCGGCCTCACGGCCAAGCCCTTGCCTTAGAGTTCCAGCCAATCTACAGAAATTTCTTGTAGAAAAATCCTGGACAGACTGAGCCTTCCTCAGCTGAGATAGGTTTCTCACAAGTGGCGCCCGAGCAGAGACTTTCTGGCAACTTTAAGGATATTTCAAAGCCGAATTTTTTGGCAACTTTAAGGAAACTTGAAGGGGAAAAACCTTAACACGGGGCTACGTGGATTAAAGACCCACGGCCACCGAGAAAGAATAGCAGAGCTTACCGCAGAACACAAGTCCGATACAAAACCAAATCCGCGCACCCACCTGAATCCAGTCGCGAGTGCCACCGGGAAAGTATACGCAGTGACCAAGTGCTAAAACAGTGAAAAGTGCCCAAAACAACGCAGAGGAAAACTCAGTCCAATCATCATGGAAACCTACGAAGACGACTCCAGCAGTGAATTCCACACCGGGGAGCAAACCCCCAATCCCCAGGCGTCAGCATCGGCTGGATCTACAAGCGCCGCCGAGACGAGCTGGAGGCCTTCGCCAAGTAATTTGGATTCTCTAACGAAGGAACTGTCGAAGAGTTGCGCAAGAACTTTGCCATACTAGTCGCCGGACCACTCCCGCCGAGTGCCTGGACTCGCCTGGCAGAACTTGAGAGACAATACGCAATACCAGCAGGACGCTCCAGGTCCCCGCTGCCCACTACCCAGGACCATCAGGCACCGGAAGATGGGACCCCAAAGCCGGCTTGCAAGTCCCCGCAGTCCCAGAGCCCACGCCCCGACTACCAATGGTCACAGCCGCCGATCTTCCAAGGCCGCCTACTATGGAAACCTCCCGCTCTCGCACACACAGAGAATTGTACCACTGATTGACGCACCCATAAGCCGGCCCGACTTTAACCACGTCGCACGCACGGCGGAACGCATCCGCGGATGGGGCATCCAGTTCAACGGAGAAGATGACCCAATATCGTTTCTGGAACTACTCGAGGAACGCGCACGCGCCTATGGAGTGGACACCAACCAGCTGCCTCGGAGCATGGCCGAACTACTCACCGACCGAGCCAGTTGCTGGTACCGTACCAGTCAACTACAGGGCAGTTCCTGGGCATATTTCCGCCAGGAGTTTCTGACGTATTTTCTGCCGCCAAGGTATTTCGAACAATTGGACGACCAGATCCGAGGCCGCAAGCAAGCGGTGGGAGAACCATTAAAAAGACTATATCATCGAGATACGGCTACTCATGCACCATACCGAGTACGACCTAGTTAAGGAGCTTTACCGGATCTACGACAACGCCCTGCCAGGACTCCAGCTATACGTGCGACGAGACGAATTGGAAAGCTTGTCAAAGCCGACCCGATTACCCGCCGAGTACGAGATAATTCATGAGCGGAAACACGCGACAACCCCCGCACCCATGCGAAGCCCACCAAGAGACACCAGGCCGGCAAGGCACCTAGACCGCAGAGTAGGTCACTCCTACCGGACGCCCTTTCGGAGACCCCTTTGGGATTAAGCAGACACACTGCGCAGCCAGTCATTGAATCAAACCAGCACAACGAACCAAGACGTCGCCCATCGAATGATCACCACTCCCATTGCCAACCCACGCGCAGTCTGTCGCCGATGTGGTCAAGCTGGACACGCCGCCTACGACTGCACAAACTCTTCGATCCTATTCTGCTGGGAATTTGGAAAACGCGGCATTCGGACCGTCGACTGCTACCGCCGAGCCACGTCGGTAAACGACACGCGTCCTCGACTGTCCCGGGATCAGCCGAGAACGACACCTCCCCAGACCCGCGACTAAGCAACCCACTACACGTGAACGACGGCCGAATAGTGGCGATAGTGACAATAGGAGGACAAACAACGGAGGCCACCATCGACACCGGGGCATCCCGAAGTTTCGTCAGCGACAACCTGGCCCGACAACTAATCAACAACTCCAACCTGCAAGATGCATGCGTCCGGCTACGCCTGGCTGACGGCTCAGTCAGAGAGATCACACAAGTTCTACTGGCGCACATCAAGCTGGATCAACAAGAGGTCCAAATTCCACTCCTCGTCCCACCAAACATGTTGGAGCAAGTTATAGTCGGCATAGACTTCCTATGTGACATCGAAACGACGATCCAATGCGGCACTACGCTGTTAAAACTAAAAGATCGCCACGCCAACGCCACCGTCAGTTCAATCCAACCACGTACAAATCACCAACCCCAGCAACAATAAATCTAGGTCAACCGCCGCGAATACACGTCCCCGACCTACCACAAAGAATACGGCACCCAATACCGCAACGAAGAATACGACACCGAAACCAAATACAGGGAACACACTTCCCCGACCTACCACAAAGAAGACGGCACCCAATAATGCAACGAAGAATACGACACCGAAACCAACCACAGCGAAAGCAAAGCACCGGCCTAGAACGGAAAACACGAATCCGAAACAAGTACCGGTAAACTGCAACCAAGCAAACGGGAAAACGAATCCCACGGCCACTACGAAGCACCCGCGTCCTAAGCCAACCTTAGGGAACACACATCCCAAACAAACCACGAGGATCTCACACATGAGCAAGAATCAACACACTTGAACCAGGCGCTCGACACAGGAAGCCCAGGACCAAAACAAACGACGGGGCACATGCACCCCAAACACACCACAAGGATCTCACACACGAGACAAACACGAGACGAACTTGAACCCGCTCGACACAGGAAGCCCAGGTCCAGGTTCAGCCACAGCGCACCCATGCAAACTACCCGACCAAAACAAACTACGGGGCACACGCACCCCGAACCCACAACGAGACAAACCCCAACGAACTTGAACCCGCTCGACACAGGAAGCCCAGGTCCAAGTTCAGGCACAGCACACCCATACACCCTACCCTCGGAGAAGGTGAACCCAGGGGGACACCCTCAGAGACGACAACCAGCCCCGAGCAACGACAACGAAAACGGCAGCAACAGTGCAACAACCAAACCACAAGGGAAATAGCCACGCTAATCCCCCGGTGGTCGGGTCCAATCATAGAACTAATATCCACAGAACTTCCACCCAGAACCGGAATCTAGCCCGATGACTCCCCCGAAACACCGACCGCAGCCCTGTCGTACCCACGGCTGACGCCACCCCGATCTTCGCCAACCCACTGTAGTACCTTCTGCGTACTGACGTGCCCACTAGCGCCATGCACCAAGCCATGCCTAACACCACGTCCGAAGTCTTCGTCGCCCAAACAAGTCGTTGCTGCAAAAACAGAGTCGTCACTGAGCTATACGTCGATCTGGAGACATTACAACCCAGGTTCACCTCCAGACCCACGAAGCTATGCCACTCACGGCCACCCACGTAGGATCGAACACCACAGCGCGTTCGACACAACCATCCTCCCAGAAGACCCAAGCCAGCCCAAGGACCCCGAAACCCCCGATCACACCGAACCCGATCCAGAACTGATCTCCGATCCCTGGCCGCTGGACATAGCATCACAGATCCAAGAATTTCTGGACACAGAACTTCCAAAGTTCAAAAATCTCCACGGGTTCTCCAACATCGCCGAGCACACCATCGTCATGAGGGATAATCGACCCATCAAACAGAGGTACTACCCAAAGAACCCAGCCATGATGCGGATTATCTACGAGCAAGTCGACCAACTGATCCAGGAAGGTCTCATCGAACCCTCACGAAGCCCGCACAGCGCACTCATCGTACTCGTACGTAAAAAGAACGGCAAATAGCGCATGTCAACACTCACTCTATTCCTGACGCGTACCCACTGACCAGGATCAACTATATCTTGGAGCGCCTACAAAACGCACGCTTCATAACCACCCTCGATCTGAAGAACGGATACTGGCAAATACCCATGGCCAACGGAAGTCGAGAAGCCACCGCCTTCAGCAACATTCCAACGGGCCCTTGATACTGTGATCGGTGCCGACATGGAACCCTACGCATTTGCATATTTATACGACATTGTCGTCGTCGGACGAGACTTCGAGGACCACCTACACAACCTGGCAATAGTCTTTTCTCGCCTTCAAAATGCGAGCCTGCGGATAAACGCGGAAAAGTGGACATTTTTCCAAAGCCGGATCAAATATCTTGGTCATCAGCGAAGAAGGTATCCACACGGACCCCGACAAGATTGCTGCCGTCAAAGAACTCAAGCCACCCACGAACCTAAAGGAACTACGTCAGTGCATCGGAATGGCATACTGGTACCGAAGATTCGAAGTCAATTTTTCACTACAAACCGATGCGAGCAACCTCGGCATAGGCGCCGTACTCACGTAGGAGATCGAAGGAAAGGAACGCAGAAAAGGAAGGAAAGGAAAGGAAGCCGACGTAGGAGAAAGAACGTTCGGAGTCGCTGTGAACGCGACTCTACTTTATACCCGTACTCTGTCAGCACATATATGATTTATGTTGTGAGATACCTATCTCAGGCTGAGGTAGGCTCAGTCCGTCCAGGGTTTATCTACAAGAAATTTGTAGGTTGCCGGAACTTTATGGCAGGGGCTTGGCCTTGAGACCGAAAGGGGAGCGGGCGTGAGTGGGGTGGCCGTCTGTGTAATTCTTGGCGATCGCACTTGGCGATGGAAAAAATGCTGCCACTGGAGTTCTGGGCGGGCGGTAATACCTGCTTGGTGTTGGTGGTCGGTGAAGAAAATGCTGACGCCTGGGTAGTTGAGTTTGATGATTTTCTTTTATTTACGAAGGTTATGTTATTTATATTTAACGATATTTAATTGCTGGTCTTGAGTCAACTTCCCCGGGTTGACGCTCTTAGTTGAACTGCCCCCATTGATCCGCAGTCCGCGCTATTTAAAGCCGAAGCTTGGTGTGGTGGGGACTGCTGAGTCTGCAGTGTGAGTGGTTGTTTTGGGTGTGGGGTTCTTGGGAAAGTGGTGCGAGTGGGTTTTGGGGCTAAGGTCGGGTGAGTGGCTTTGCTGACTATGCAGCTGACCAAATGTCGGAGTACCTAACGTGGAAATGGATCAGGGTTGTGTGTAGTACGACTAAATGGTGTTTATTTGAGGTGTTGTATCGGGGCCATGCTGATGGTCCGCTTATTTGGGGCGTTGTATCGGGGCCATGCTGATGGTCCGTTACACCCCCACCCTTTCTTCCGGGTGGAAAAAGGGTGCTGGGTGTGCCTGGGTTATCCTCCGTTGCTCTTCTCCTAGTCCTGTCGGCGCCTCTTTGCGTTTGGGAGTAACCGAGTCTCTCGGGTTGTTGCCTGGATCACAGTGGTGCGGCGGCCCCACTGTGTATCCTCCCGTTGCACCAGTTTGTAGGTGCTGGTCTGGGACTCTGTCCCGGGCTCTTCGTCGTCCGTGTGGGAAGGGATGACCCTGGCGTGGTGAAAGGCGAGTGGCTTGCCGGCTCTTCGTCGTCCGTGTGGGGAGGGGATGGCTTTGGTGCGTTGTGCGGATAGTAGTCGTCCCAGCCCTCGGTGTCCTCGTAGTTCGGGTAGTAGTCCAGCTCCGGTGAGAGGGCCGTGGTGAATAGGACGGGGTTCTTGGTGCTGGTAACCCATCGTCGCTGGAGACCGACCACCTCCCAGTGTATGGTGCGGTCATGGCGGCGGGCGGTGGCGACCACAGATTTTCCCGCGTGAATCGGTCGGTACGGCGGTGGTATAGATAGTCGTTGTCCGTATCTTCGTCGCTGGTATCGTCGACTGGTGATGCCTCTCTCGAGTCCTCCTGAAGCGGCAATGTGGCGGCATGGTGGCTAGACCCGTAACTCGAGTCGCTCGCCTCGGCGTCGTCGTCCGTCGTCGCCTGCCGCCAGTGGTCCTGGGTATATCTGGTGTCCGTGCCGGGGGTGGTGCTCCGGCTGCTGCTTGACTCTTCGCTGGATGTTTCGCTCTCGGTCACAGGATGAGGGGAGGAGCTCCTCGACCAAACCGAGGAGTCCCTAGACTCCTCATCCGACGAGCTGACGATCGTTATCGTGTGTTCCATGGTGCTTGGCGGTGGTTGTTCTGCTGGTGCTGCCGCTGGTATCTTGCCATGATGCCTCGGTCTCGGGTCGTGGGGCTTGGCAGCGCTGCCGCCCGAGATCGTGGTCAGCACTTCTCGGGTGTTCTTATTGGGTCCGCGTTGGGGCGGGGACTGGCCCACTTCTGCCGGTTCCCTAGCCCGGTTTGGCAGCGTGCATGCACAACTCAGCACGTTGCCATTTCTTCTTCAGCACTTTCGGGCCGGTGCTGGTTGACGCGGCCGGATCTCGCTCGCTGGGGGTTTGGCTGGCCTCGGCGTCGTGGGGCGCCGTAGTGTTGGCTGGCTTGCGTGTCCGCCGTCGCACGCACAGCCAGCAGACGCTGACTCCCAGCGTCAGGGCAACGATCCCGGTGGGGGGGAGGTGGGAGGTGTTGTGCCTCGTCGTCAGTTGCTCGATGTGCCGAAGATTCTCCAGGCTTAGTGCTCGTAGGAAGGGCATGCTTAGTTTCTCCTCGTGCCCGGTGATGTTTAGTTTCACCATGGCGGAGACGGCTGCCTTCTTCCTGGAGGCCCCTCGGGGATTCACGTACCAGGTCCCATTTAGAGAGACCCGATTCGCATAAGTGACGAGGTATGTCCCGTGAGCGTCTGCGTGTCGCCGGCCTTGTCGATGATAACCATAGTGGCCTCGTTGATAATCAGCGTGCCGTTGTCCACGATGGTGATGGTGTCCAGGTGTCCGGGCAGCGTACCGCAGTGTGCGACCGTTCCTGCTGCCAGCTGCTGGGCGCAGGTGGGGGTTTTCTGTTCCTTGCAGAATGTGGCTCCGATGGTTGTCTCGCAGTCTCAGACACTGACCGCCCTGCCTCCTGAAGTCCAGGATCGTGTGCTGGTGTTGGACGGGGAAGATCGTCATCTTTCGGCATACCATTGTGGGTTTAGGGAACTTGATCAGAAATGTGATCACGTCGCGACTCTGGAACACGCTGACTTTCGATACCTCGAGCAGGTCCACCAGGCGGATGTTGTCCAGTCCTTGCTCGTTGAACTCCTCGATGTCTGCGCCGTCCAGGAGGTTTGGGCTGATGACGTTTATTTTGCCAGCGTCAGCGCGAGGATCAGGTTCTGCAAGTCGTCGGTGACTATTCTGTTTTTGGCCAGAATCGTCTCGGCTAGCTGCACCCGCTCGGTGTCTCCTGACCGGACGAGTTTATTCATATAGTCCGTCAGCTCATTCAGCCGGGCCTGCATCCTAGAGTTTATTCCAATTTGCTTCGCTTCAGACTCGATGAGCTGCCCCTGCTTAAAGCGGAGCTGCTCCCAGTCGGTGAAGTCGGGAGTTCCGGCGATCACCTTGAGGGCGGTTCCCAGGACGTTTAGACTCCGGGCGCCCCTATGGTGTATTTCCAACGTTGCCACCAAGGTCCGGATGTACTCGAGGTCCGTTGTGAGCACGGGAGCTATTCGCTCGGTGGAGAATAACTTGGTGGCCCGTTCCACCTGGTCCACGTAGGCCACGTAGGACGTCAGGTTCGTCGTGTGCTGGAGATAACCATATTTCTCCCACAGGACCGCGTCGCCGTCAATGATGGGGATGTGGTTAGCATTGGAATAGTCGCTGATCTTTGCTGTCGATGTTATGGTGGTGGCTGTCCTGGGGACCAGGATTAGCAGGAGTAGTAGCGGCGTTAGTCTCTCTTAGCCTCCGCGCTCGCAGGATGATCGCTTGGTGCTGTGCATCTTGGTGTTGACAGTGATTGATGATGGTTGATGGTTCTGGAGGTATGTTTGCCGTTGGAGATGGTTGTATACTGGTTGCCTATTGCTCTAGGTCCAGATTTATATACCGTCTCGCGGGGATCTTCTTTCTATTGATCTTCAATGTTTCGCGACTTGTTGCCATTTCCGTTGTCGCCAGCATTTTTATTCTGGGGCAGTGGGTCGGCGTATCGCGGCGCTCTGGTAGTGGGTCAATGGTGGTGTGGCTTACGTGTACTTCGTCAGCGGTATTCGGCATATTTTGGGCTGTGTCAGTAGTACTGTTGGCGTCTTTTGCCTCCTCAGCGGTATCGCTGTTCAGTGTGTCGTGGTATCCTTTTGGGTCGTTGATGTTCGCAACTTTTTGTTTTCGACTGCCGGGGTGTTGTAACTTTACGTTATTTGCTGACGTAAAGCCCTTGACCTTGTATGGTCTGTCATATTTTGCAGCCAATTTTGCAGCGAAGCCGTCGGCTGCATTGGATAGGTGATGTTGACGTAGCAGCACTAGTGAGCCCACCGTGGGGCGCCATTGTCGGCGGCGGAGATTGTAGTGACGGGATTGCTCTTGATTTGCCCGCTGGTTGTTTCGAGTCGAGTTGCCTTAATGTGGGCTGTGTCCGGGGGCTTCCTGTCCCTGGTGTGACTTCGTCGTAAAGTGCTCCAGGTAAGCGAGGTTCTCCCGTGTAGCAGGAATGCGGGGCTGAAACCAGTGGTTTTGGAGACGCTGGAGTTGATGGCCAGTGAAATCTCGGGTATCAGTTCATCCCATGTGTTTTGGTGATCCTCCACAAATTGTGCAATCATGGTCTTCTCCGTCCGATTGGCCCGTTCCGTAGGGTTTTCCTGGGGGCAGTACGGTGCGGTGTGTTGCAGATCCACGCCGGCGGTTTGCAGAAACGTGCGAAACGAGCGGCTGGTGAACTGTGTTCCGTTGTCGCAGACAAATCGTTTTGGTACGCCGAAGTGACTTAGAATGCGTTCCCGAAAAGCTAGCTCTAGGGTAGCTGTGGTAGCTTTCTTAAGTGGCACTAGTTCGGTCCATTTCGAGAAGGTGTCGAAAAATACCAGTAGCATGGTGTTTCCTCGTTTGGATCGGGGCGAAAGGTTCCTCTGCCCTGCGGGTGAGCATCTTACCCACGGGCTTGCGCTGCAGTGCTTTGAACTTTTGACAGCTCAAGCAGCTGCAAAAATATCGCTGTGCAATCCGTATGATGGTTTTCCGAACGCCGAGGTGACCTGCCGTGGGCAGGTCATGGCATTCCTTGAGGACTCTTTGGCGTCGGTCCTTTGGGACGCAGAGTTTCCATGACACGTAGTCGTGATCGTCGGCTCCGTGGCCCAGATGCCTGTAGAGTTCTCCATTCTCGAAGACGTAGTCTGGGTATTTATCGGGTTCGTCTTTTGTTTGTTGAATCCTTCGTGTGAGCCAGAGAAAAGTCGTTGCGTCCTCTTTGATCCTGGCTAGCGTTTCCAAGGGTTGTCGAGACAGGGCGTCGGCGACTACGTTTTGTTTCCCTGCTCTATAGTGGACGTCGTACTGATACTGTTGGAGTTCGAGTGCCCATCTCGCTACTCTTCCGTAGGGGCTCTCCAGAGTATTTAACCATTTCAGCGCGAGATGGTCTGTTATAACGTCGAACCGGTATCCCTCTAGGTAGCATCGTAGTTTTCGGATTGCCCAAATGACAGCAAGGCATTCCTTGTCGGTGGCGGAGTAGTTTCCTTCGGCCTGGTTCAAGCGTCGGCTGACATAGGCGATGACGCGTTCCTTTCCTTCGATCTCTTGCGTGAGTACGGCGCCTATGCCGAGGTTGCTTGCATCTGTTTGCAGTGAGAACTTTACGTTGAAATCGAGGCAAGCGAGTACGGGCGCGGTCGTGAGTAGTTCCTTTAGGTGGTCGAAGGACGCTTGTTGTTCGGCGGCCCATGTCCATGTTTGTCCTTTCTTGAGTAGCTGAGACATTGGTTGGACGACTGTAGCAAAGTTTGGCACGAATCTTCGGTACCAGGATGCCATTACGATGTACTGCCGTAGTTCCTTCAGGTTCGTGGGTGGCTTGAGTTCTCTGACGGCAGCAATCTTGTCGGGGTCTGTGTGGATACCTTCTTCGCTGATCACGTGACCAAGTTATTTAATCCGGCTTTGGAAAAGTTGCACTTTTCCGCGTTTATCAGCAGGTTCGCTTTCCGAAGGCGAGACAGGACTATCTCCAGGTTGTGTCGATGGTCCTCGAAGTCTCGTCCGACGACGACAATGTCGTCTAAATAGGCGAATGCGTAGGGTTTCATGTCGGCTCCGATCACGGTATCAAGGGCCCGTTGGAATGTTGCTGGTGCAGAATGTAATCCGAAGGGCATCACTTTCCATTGATAGAGACCTCTGCCGGGGACCGTGAAGGCGGTGGCTTCTCGACTTCCGTTGGCCATGGGTATTTGCCAGTATCCGTTCTTCAGATCGAGGGTGGTTATGAAGCGTGCGTTCTGTAGGCGCTCAAGATGTAGTTGATTCTGGGCAGTGGGTATGCGTCAGGAATAGAGTGAGCGTTGAGTTGTCGGTAGTCCACGCACATGCGCCATTTGCCGTTCTTTTTACGTACGAGTACGATGGGGGCGCTGTGTGGGCTTCGTGAGGGTTCGATGAGACCTTCTTGGATCAGTTGGTCGACTTGCTCGTCGATAATCCGCATCATGGCTGGGTTCTTTGGGTAATACCTCTGTTTGATGGGTCGATTATCCCTCATGACGATGGTGTGCTCGGCTATGTTGGAGGTCCCGTGGAGATCATTGAACTTTGGAAGCTCTACATCCAGAAATTCTTGGATCTGTGGTGCCATGTCCGGCGGCCAAGGCTCGGAGACTGGTTCTGAATCGTGTTCGGAGGGATCGTTGGTCTCGTCGTCCGTGGGCTGGCTTGGGTTTTCTGGGAGGGACGGTGGTGTCGAACGCGCTGGGGGTTCGATCTTACGTGAGTCGTCGCTTATGTGGGCGACGATCGGGTTAGCGTTGGCTGTGGGTGGCCGTTTTGTCGCCTTTGAGGGTGTCCGTGGGTTCACCTTCTCCGTTGTGGGGCGAGTGCGTGCGTGCTTTGTGGCTGAACGGGGCGTGTGCCCCGTATTTTTCGGTGTTACTGGGCTTCCTGTGTCGAGCGCCAGGTGCGTTTGTGCTTGTCTCCTGTGTGAGATCCTCGTGGTTTGTTTGGGATGTGTGTTCCCTGTGGTGGGCTTAGGATGCGGGTGCTCCGTAGTGGCCGTGGGATTCGTTTTCCCGTTTGCTTGGGTGTCTTGTTGCGGATTCGTTTTTTCCGTTGTGGGCCGGTGTTTCGCTTGCGTTGCGGTTGGTTTCGGTGTCGTATTCTTCGTTGCGGTATTGGGTGCCGTTTTCTTTGTGGTAGGTCGGGGACGTGTGCTCGCTGTGGTTGGCTTAGGTTTCTTGTCGCTTGTTTCGGTGTCTTGGACGTGGTTGGTCAGAACTGACGGTGGCGTTGGCGTGGGGCGGTGATCTCGTAGTTTTAGCAGCGTGGTGCCGCATTGGATCGTTGTTTCGATGGCACATAAGAACACCATGCCGACAATAACTTGCTCCAACATGTTTGGTAGGACCAGGAGTGGGATTTGGACCTCTCGTTGATCCAGCTTGATGGGCGCCAGTAGAACTTGTGTGATCTCTCTGACTGAGCCGTCAGCCAGGCGTATGCGGACGCATGCATCTTTCAGGTTGGAGTTGTTGTCTAGTTGTCGGGCCAGGTTGGCGTTGACGAAACTTCGGGATGCCCCGGTGTCGATAGTGGCCTCTGTTTTTGTCCTCCTATGGTCACCATCGCCACTATCCGGCCGTCGTTCATGTGTAGTGGGTGGCTTAGTTGCGGGTCTGGGAGGCGTCGTTTTCGGCTGATCCCGTGTCAGTCGAAGACGCGTGTCGTTTCCCGACGTGGCATGGCGGCAGCAGTCGATGGTCCGAGTGCCGCGTTTCCCACACTCCCAGCAGAATAGGATCGAGGGGTGGGTGCAGTTGTAGGCGGCGTGTCCAGCTTGACCACACCGGAGACAGGCTGTGCGTGGGTTGGCAATGGGCGTGGTGATCATGCGATGGGCCACGTCCTGGCCCGTCGCACCGGTTGGGTTTGACGGCTGTCTCCGGGATGTGTCCGCTGAGTCCCACTGTGGTCTCCGAACTGGCGTCCGGTAGGAGTCACCTGCTCTTTGGTCTGGGCGCCTTGCCGGCCTGGTGTCTCTTATTGGGCTTCGGATGATGATTGAGGAATGATTTCGTACTCCGCGGCCAGCCGTGTCAGATGTGACAAGCTTTCCAATTCGTCTCGTCGCACGTATAGCTGGATTCCTGGCAAAGCGTTGTCGTATATTCTGTACAGCTGCTTAACCGGATCGTACCCGGCATGGTGCATGAGTAGCCGGATCTCGATGAGGTAATCTTTGAATGGTTCCCTCATCGCTTGCTTGCGGTCCCGGATCTGGTCGTCCAGTTGTTCGAAATACCGTGCTGGCAGGAAATAGGACAGAAACTCCTGGCGGAAGTATCCCCAGGAGCTACACTGTAGTTGGCTGGTACGGTACCAGCGACTAGCTCGGTCGATGAGTAGCTCGGCCATAACCCGAGGCAGCTGGTTGGTGTCCACTCCATACGAGCTTGCGCGTTCCTCGAGTAGTTCCAGAAACGATATTGGGTCATTCTCCCCGCTGAACTGGATGCCCCATCCGCGGATGCGTTCCGCTGTGCGTGCGATGTGGTTGTAATCTGTGGGTGCGTCGATTACTTGTACCACCCTCTGTGTGGGCGAGCGGCAAGTTTCCGTGGTCGGTGGCCTGGGGAAATCGGCGTGATGACTAGTCGGCCGTGATGACTAGTGGTCGGGGCTCGTCCTCAGTGACTGTGGGGATTTGTAAGCTGGCTTTTGGGTCCTGCTTCTGGGTGCCTGATGGTCCCGGGGTGGTGGACAGCGGGGACTTGGAGCGAAAGCCTCCAGATCCTCTCGACGGCGCTTGTAGTTCCAGCCGATGCTGACGCCCGGATTGGTGGTTTTCTCTCCGGCGTGGAGTTCGCTGCCTGTGGCCTCTTCGTGAGATTCCATGGTGCTCGTGTTGTTTCTGTGGTGTCTTTGGGTACTTGTTCACTGATTTTTCTCCCGGTACTCGCGCACTTTGTATACCTTCGCGGTGGCACTCGCGACTGGATTTGTGTGTTTTGTTATTAGCTCTCTTCCTTTCTCTTTTGGCGGCCGTGGGTCTTTAATCCACGTAGCCCCGTATTAAGGTTTCCCTTGAAATTTCCTTAAAGTTGCCTGAAGGTCCCTGCTCGGGCGCCACTTGTGAGATACCTATCTCAGGCTGAGGTAGGCTCAGTCCGTCCAGGGTTTATCTACAAGAAATTTGTCGGTTGCCGGAACTTTATAGCAGGGGCTTGGCCTTGAGACCGAAAGGGGAGCGGGCGTGAGTGGGGTGGCCGTCTGTGTAATTCTTGGCGATCGCACTTGGCGATGGAAAAAATGCTGCCACTGGAGTTCTGGGTGGGCGGTAATACCTGCTTGGTGTTGGTGGTCGGTGAAGACAATGCTGACGCCTGGGTAGTTGAGTTTGATGATTTTCTTTTATTTACGAAGGTTATGTTGTTTATATTTAACGATATTTAATTGCTGGTCTTGAGTCAACTTCCCGGGTTGACGCTCTTAGTTGAACTGCCCCCATTGATCCGCAGTCCGCGCTATTTAAAGCCGGAGCTTGGTGTGGGGGGACTGCTGAGTCTGCAGTGTGAGTGGTTGTTTTGGGTGTGGGGTTCTTGGGAAAGTGGTGCGAGTGGGTTTTGGGGCTAAGGTCGGGTGAGTGGCTTTGCTGACTATGCAGCTGACCAAGTGTCGGAGTACCTAACGTGGAAATGGATCAGGGTTGTGTGTAGTACGACTAAATGGTGTTTATTTGAGGTGTTGTATCGGGGCCATGCTGATGGTCCGCTTATTTGGGGCGTTGTATCGGGGCCATGCTGATGGTCCGTTACAATGTGGAATTTCCAAATATATGTATTATCAGTTTTTACATTTTACATTTTTTGCTACATCAGTCAGCAACATCTACATCATCTACATCACTTCTCACAACAACACACGTACACTGCATAAGGCAGAAGGTGTTAGCAGTGTGTGAGCGAGTGAGAGAGATCCTGTAGCGCTGCATGGGGAAGTGGGAAATCGCTGCTGAAAATTAATTTTATCATTGTGGCTATAATAATGAGTGGGCGGAAGTAGGCGGGGCAAAATTTTGAATTTATTTTCTAGGAGTGAAATATCTCATCAGTCTGGAAATAAAATTTCGGTTCTCTAGGTCTTATGGCCTCCGAGCAATGGCCGACAAACAAGACGGACGGACAGACAGACGGACAGACATGGCTATTTCGACTTGGCTATTGATGCTGATCAAGAATATATATAATTTATGGGGTCGGAAACGCTTCCTTCTCTCTATTACACACATCCACTTTTACCACAAATACATTATACCCTTTTACTCTTCGAGTACGGGTATAAAAAGAGCTCGCGAAGAATCAGGGTTGCTATTCGTATGAAACCGATAAGAAATTTTTTCGGGCAAACACTGTTTTCTATGGTCTGTACGGAAGGTAGTAAGTACTAAGTACCAGTAACCATAGAGTACTCTATGGTTAGTGGTAGTTAGGTTAGGTTAGGTTTATAGGGCTGCTCCATCGAAGTCGATGTCACTCGGAGGCAAGAATTTCCCATTGTGATGCCCACACTCGTCATGGGATTACGTCCGGTGCCTAGGGAGGTTTCGTGAACCATCCCGAGGCCTCAATAAAACACCAGCCTCTCTAGAGGCATGTTTGCCAGGCTATCCAAGTCCTCGTGAAAGGCGCTGCCGAGTATTCGGTGACCCCTTTCCATGAGTGCAGGACAGCCACAGAGAAGATGCTGGATGCTCTCTATTTCCTCCTCGTCCCCTGCAGCTGCGGCAGAAGTCATGGTGGGGCAATCTGTACCTAGTGGCCATGTGGCCGATGACACAGTGCCCCGTTATAACTCCCGTCAGTGTTCGCACCTGACTCTTCCTGAAACCTAGGAGAGTCTCAGTGAGTTTAGGGTCATAGTGGGGCCCGAGCGAGCGAGAGATCTCACAGTTGGGTGTTGCGTTCCACCGTCTGTCTGATCTCGTTCTAGCTCGACCCATCATCTGCGAGATGATGTCTCGCAGAGGCCTCCGTATATCGCTGACTGCGTCCGCCAGTGGTTTGGCCGATCCATTTCTGGCACACTCGTCCGCACTCTCGTTGCCCGCGATGTCGGTGTGACCCGGGACCCACGTGAGTGTGATTGAGTGCGCTCCGATCTGGTTTAGCGCGTCCACTGTGTCACGTACGAGTCTGCTCGTGATTTTACAGGAAACCAGGGCTTTGATAGCAGCTTGGCTATCAACACAGATTGCTATGTTCCTCTGAGGTATCTCCAAGGTGTATATCAACTTTGCCGCTTGCCATACTGCGTATATCTCCGCCTGAAATACACTGCACCAGTCTGGTAGTCTTAGGGATATGTTGGTTGCTAGTTCTTCAGAGAAGATTCCAGCTCCTGTCCCTTCGGCTGTCTTTAACCCGTCAGTGAAGATGGAGAGCACGTTCTGCCCAAGAGCAGCGTTACGCGTCCATTCCTCTCTTTCCGGTATGTGTCCTTTAAAAATTTCTCTTCAATGAAAACTCCGAGACACAGTAGTCGCTCCTGTTCACCCGTTCCACTTTCCTCCTTACGGGAGTATTGTGGCGTGGCCATAAGGCGATGGCTTGAAGAACCGCGCGGCTGAGAGCCTCACGGCACTTGTCTCAGCCTTGCACTTCAGATGGAGGTCTATGGGCTCCAGGTCTAGCATGGTGTCCAGAGCAGCCTGTGGGGTGGATTTGAGACATCCAGTGACCCCAAGGCCGTTGGACTCTCCGGAGGTTCTCGAGGTGGGATTTGGTGTGGCCGTTTCCCACCACACCAAGCTTCCGTACGTCAGAATGGGTCTTATTACCGCTGTATACTTCCAATGGATGATGTGCGGTTGTAAGCCCCATGTCCGTCCAAAGGTCTTCCTACAGATGTAGAAAGCAGCCATTGCCTTTTTTCTTCCTTTCCTCCGTGTTTCTCTTCCAAGAGAGTTTGGAGTCTAGGATGACACCAAGATACTTGGCTGACAGCCACAGAGAAGATGCTGGATGCTCTCTATTTCCTCCTCGTCCCTGCAGCTGCGGCAGAAGTCATGGTGGGGCAATCTGTACCTAGTGGCCATGTGGCCGATGACACAGTGCCCCGTTATAACTCCCGTCAGTGTTCGCACCTGACTCTTCCTGAAACCTAGGAGAGTCTCAGTGCGTTTAGGGTCATAGTGGGGCCCGAGCGAGCGAGAGATCTCACAGTTGGGTGTTGCGTTCCACCGTCTGTCTGATCTCGTTCTAGCTCGACCCATCATCTGCGAGATGATGTCTCGCAGAGGCCTCCGTATATCGCTGACTGCGTCCGCCAGTGGTTTGGCCGATCCATTTCTGGCACACTCGTCCGCACTCTCGTTGCCCGCGATGTCGGTGTGACCGGGACCCACGTGAGTGTGATTGAGTGCGCTCCGATCTGGTTTAGCGCGTCCACTGTGTCACGTACGAGTCTGCTCGTGATTTTACAGGAAACCAGGGCTTTGATAGCAGCTTGGCTATCAACACAGATTGCTATGTTCCTCTGAGGTATCTCCAAGGTGTATATCAACTTTGCCGCTTGCCATACTGCGTATATCTCCGCCTGAAATACACTGCACCAGTCTGGTAGTCTTAGGGATATGTTGGTTGCTAGTTCTTCAGAGAAGATTCCAGCTCCTGTCCTTCGGCTGTCTTTAACCCGTCAGTGAAGATGGAGAGCACGTTCTGCCCAAGAGCAGCGTTACGCGTCCATTCCTCTCTTTCCGGTATGTGTCCTTTAAAATTTCTCTTCAATGAAAACTCCGAGACACAGTAGTCGCTCCTGTTCACCCGTTCCACTTTCCTCCTTACGGAGTATTGTGGCGTGGCCATAAGGCGATGGCTTGAAGAACCGCGCGGCTGAGAGCCTCACGGCACTTGTCTCAGCCTTGCACTTCAGATGGAGGTCTATGGGCTCCAGGTCTAGCATGGTGTCCAGAGCAGCCTGTGGGGTGGATTTGAGACATCCAGTGACCCCAAGGCCGTTGGACTCTCCGGAGGTTCTCGAGGTGGGATTTGGTGTGGCCGTTTTCCACCACACCAAGCTTCCGTACGTCAGAATGGGTCTTATTACCGCTGTATACTTCCAATGGATGATGTGCGGTTGTAAGCCCCATGTCCGTCAAAGGTCTTCCTACAGATGTAGAAAGCAGCCATTGCCTTTTTCTTCCTTTCCTCCGTGTTTCTCTTCCAAGAGAGTTTGAGTCTAGGATGACACCAAGATACTTGGCTTCTTTCGATAACTCAAGCGTCGTTCCACCAATTGCTGGTAGTTTGAAGTTTGGTATCTTGTATTTTCGTGAGAACAACACCAGTTCTGTCTTTTGGGGGTTAACCCCAGACCGTTTTGGTGTGCCCAGCTCGCGGTCGTTCCCAGTGCAGATTCAGAAGATCACTGATTGTAGGTAGGAACTTACCCGTTACCAGTATCACTAGATCATCCGCATAGGCCAAAACCTTGTATCCGCTCCTCCCCAACTGAAGAAGAAGGTCGTTGAGGACTAAGTTCCACAGGAGAGGGGATATAACCCCGCCATGCGGAGTACCTCGTGTGACCGTCTTCCTTGAAGAGGAGGTGCTGTCCGGCCGTTATTGACTCGATCCTGACGTTGTTGAAGGCTCCCTCTATGTCTAGGAAGGCCGCCAAAGCATATTCCTTATGGCTGAGAGTCTTTTCGATACTCCCCACAACCTCGTGTAGTGCGGTCTCAACTGATCTACCTTTGAGGTAGGCATCCTGAGCTCCGCTGAACACTTGTCTGTCGAGTTTGGTCCTTATGTGTAGATCGATCAGCCTTTCCATCGTTTTCAACAAAATGAGGATAGACTGATTGGTCTGTAGTCCTTGGGGAGATGTGGTTTATCTTCCCGGCTTTCTGGATGAAGACCACTCTCACCTCTCTCCATGCTTGGGGAACGTACCCAATTCGGAGACATCCTTCGAAGATTTTCTTTAGCCATGGTAGCAGAGGCAGGCAGGCTGCCTGCAACATGGCTGGTCGTACATCATCCG
Source organism: Drosophila bifasciata (assembly GCA_009664405.1). Classification (NCBI taxonomy): domain Eukaryota; kingdom Metazoa; phylum Arthropoda; class Insecta; order Diptera; family Drosophilidae; genus Drosophila; species Drosophila bifasciata. Next base: position 20,785,142 of record CM019043.1, read on the forward strand.
GCCCCGGTGACTTGTAGGGACCGAAGGATTTAATGGCCCAGATAATCTTGTCTGGTGCCATAATGTCACGTATGAGATCCTCAGTGTCCTCTCCCATCAATGGCTCAGTGCCGTTGATGTCGTTGGAATCGTCACCGGTGACATCTGAGCATCCCGGGAAGTGGGTGCTCATGAGGGAGCTCTAGGGATTCCTGACTGTTTTCTGCAAAGACACCATCCTGGTTGCGGAGCAGTCCAGGTGTGGTTGGCGCCTTTGATAGCACCCGTCGAAGCCTTGAAGCCTCGGTGGTACCATCTATGGCATCGCAGAAGGCAGCCCAAGATTCCCTTTTCGCCTTCCTACAGGTGTTCCTGTAGGTGTTAAAACTGCGACGATATTCGTCCCAGCTTTCCTGTGTGTTTGCCACTTTTGCCCTGTTGAAGAGCCTCCTTGACTCCCTCCTGACTTCGCTCAGCTCCCGCGTCTACCACGGGTTGCGGTTGGACTTTGGAGGTCGGCTGATCGGGCAGGATTCAAGGAAGGCCCCCTGTAGGGCTTTAGTGACATTCTGAGCCGCATCCTCTAGTGCTTCCGTTTGAAGGATGTTCCCTTCCGGTGGGGAGGGTAGTGCCTTCTTTACAGTTGCGGAGAAGCGGCTCCAGTCTGTCCGCTTGGGATTGCGGTAGGCCTTGGGCCTTTCTCTGTTCCACTTGATGCTGAACACTATCCTGTAGTGGTCCGAGAAGGAGCACTCACCGGACACATGCCAATCATCAATGGTTGGGGAGTCACTGTCCGAGGCAAGTGTTATATCAATAACCTCTGCACGGTTCTTGTTGCGGAAGGTGGGGTGGTCTCCCCGGTTGCACACAACAAGATTTGTGGACAGAATGTACTCGAACAGCGACTCTCCTCTGGAATTTGTGCCCGTGCTTCCCCAAAGGGAGTGGTGGGCATTCGCATCGCAACGTAGGACGATGTCGAGACCCTCTTTCCCCACTTGGTGGATTAGGGCCTGACATCCCCGAGGGTGGGTCCTCTTCCTCGTACGGCAGGTATGCCGAGGCTAGGTATAGGTTTTCCCGTCCTTCCTCTCACATAGTGCCACCGTTAGGTCCGGAGTGCTGTACCTGCAAGAAAACAGAACATTAAGCTCGCTTCTTACCACGATACAGGTTCTTGGCTTACCCACGGGGTGTGGCGTGAAGGCGGTATCCGCGACCGTTCAGTCCCCGAACCCCTCCCTTAACGGTCCAGGGTTCTTGGATGAGGGCCACGTCTACCGCCTTCTCGTCCATAAACCGCAGCAGGTCCGCCGATGGTACACTTGAGTGATGCAGATTAATCTGCACCACCTTCATGCTGTTCAGTGGACCTGGGGTGTCGCGGTACTACTACCGCCAGTGACCAAAAAGATATGCGGCAGTCCTTTTCAAGGAGTTTGGCAAGGCTTTTTGACCAATACTGATCCAGAGTTCCTTGCCGTTCCCTTGTCTCGCGCTATCGCCCGTGTGATGGTCAATCCGACGTTCCCAGGATCCGGTTCTGTGCCTTGATCGGGACAAGTGTGTCCTCATCCGCCTTGATTGGGGAGGAATCCACACCTTCATGATCGTTCTCCTGGGAATCTCATCGATGGGGACCACGCAAAGAGCCGCTCCTGGCCAAAGTTCACCAAAACCTTGAACCGTGGTTTTGAGAAACTCAAGAGTTTCTGCGTTCCCACAGGCCACTGCTTTGGCTCCCTTTTACCACTTGATGCCCTTGAACTCGCAGACAAACGGGTTGTCTGCGCGAACAATGGCATCCTTCATGGCGGTCAGGATCTCCGATTCCGCCTTTCAGCCAATTTGCGTCCGATATTTTCCCTTCCGGGTGGCTTCGGTCGATTATGGCCGTCTGTAGCTCAGGCGGTGCTCCTATGCTTGCCAGGATGTCCTCTGGTTTCGCCTTCTTCGGCTCGGAGGCTCTTACGGAGTCATCCGTTCTCTGCCGCTTGAACCTTGGCTCTCGACCAGTCGGTTCCACCGTTGCCTTCTGTACAGAGGGCGTTGGTGGTACCTTGGCGCTTGCCGTGTTCTGCGGTTGAGGTGTGGTCTTCTCCCTCTGCTTCCCGGATACCTTCTTCCCCTTTCTCCCTCGCGAGTTCGCAGACGATGACGTTGAGGGTTGGTCCAACATCGTCTTCGTGCCAGCTGCTGCTGACGGTGAAGACGATGGCTTGGGGTCCTCTGCCACCGTCGCGTGTACGCTTGGGGGGACTGGTCTCCGTTGGCAGGAGCGACTCCGTTCAGCCGCTCGTACCTCCGCACGTTCTGCTCGTGCTTTTCCTAAGGCTCCTTTCCTCGCGGTCAGCGTTTCGGGGCCTTTGGCTCATACCACGAAGGTATTTCACCGATGCCCTGTATCCCGAAAGCCGTTTGCGTCGGGTTTGAGCCTCATCCTCCGTCCCAGGTAGTGGACTCGAGTCGACCTGGATGGTGGGAACCGTGACTTGCGGCTCCGCCCTCGGCAGCTCCTCGCTCTGTCCAAGGCGAGAGAAGGCCTTGGCCAACTCTGCCTCCGACACTGAGGGGCCAGTGAAGACGAAGCTTCCGTCGCTGGTTCCCGGTTCCAGATCCTCGATCGTCCCCTTCTGCCTGCGGATTCTCCTCTCGCTTGTGGCATTACACGAGCTGGCAGCCAAGCTCTCCACTGCCAACTCGGGGTTCCTGCAGTCGCAGGATATCGACGCCGGGGGGCCTGCGCTCGCACCCCCAATCACCGCCGGTACTGGGTCTCCGACTCCTGCACCGTAACTGTTAATTCGTTAACGGACATTCCCATTGAACGATGCGTTTTAGCCCTACCGCCAGGGTGAAACTACTCTTGGCTTCGTCGCTCGCCCTTGACCTGCCCGGCTTGGGTGGCCCTTCTGGCAGCATGTGCTGCCGCCGGTATAGCTCTCGGGGTCCTTACGCTTACTAAGCCCCCTCATCACGGCAAGATGGTAGTTCGCCGAGGGGGAAACTTGGATAAGTGTATTTCAAACTTTCGCCCCGCTCCCACAAAAGACAAAAGTCCACAATTTTGAAGACACAAAAACGAAAAATGCAGTATCGTAGGGAATGATCATATCTATCAAATTCGCGAATGTGGTCAGATCAGATCATTATTATAGCCACAATGATGAAATGAATTTTCAGCAACGGGGCTCGTTGCACAGCAACTCGGCACAGCCCTCGCAACCCCCGCAACAAAATATACATTTTTTTTAGGGTTGATAACGGCTACTGATTCTCTCACACTCACACGCTCTGCTTCGTGCAGTGTACGTGTGTTGTTGTGAGAACTGATGTTCACATAATGCTAACGCACTCCTGGCCTCGTTTAGCACAGTCCTAAATGTTGATGCTATCATTAGCCGCATTGACTTTACCTACTCGGATAAACGCCCGCTGCACTTGCTAGAGCAGGAACTGGCCAGGAACAGGGTAGGATGGCTATCGATCAGTTTTACAAGGAGGTTGACGCCGCACGGGCCATATGATAAATATTGGAGCGAAGCACTTCGCCTATTTATTTCAGGCCTCAGGAAGAATCTCACTGATGTCCTATTTTCGGCAGGACCTAAGGACTTGCCATCGGCTTTGGCTATGGCTCAAGAAATAGAGGCTAACCACGATAGGCATGCTTTTGCGGCAAACTACCAAGGGCTCTCGACGAAAAAGCCCGAAAACGGACAAATTACAAACAGGGCGGGCACAATGATACGGACCAGGGTTAAAAACAGGGTTAAAACCCATACCCATACATTCTATACACGGGACCATAGTAACCAGCAGGGAAATGGTAATCGAGGCCACTACCAGGTTGAGAAAATGGATGTTGATCCGTCTTCTTCTAAATTTCGACAGCCTATAAATTTGGGTACAAAGTTGGCTGCCTGGCTCGACAACCCTTGCCAACAACCACCATTAGGGTGCATTTAAGAAACCGGCTAGGTCCCAGAGATTCTCTGACCAGCGCCGAGAGAATGCTAGTCACCTCGCTCAGGAGAAATCAGACCAATACCAAATGGAGTATAAACAGCTAGCATCGGAAGCGGTGGCTAATATTGACGATGAAGCCAATTCAGGGTTCGTAACTGATACAGTCAATCTTTTAGGGGGGAGTCCCTGCTGTGTTAAAATTCCTCATAGATACCGGGGCTGCATCAAACACATGAAAGAACTGCATTCGTTGTAAAATCCTAACCATCTTCGGTGTAAAAGCCCGTTCTTTACACTGCCAGAACTGTCAACTTTTCATGGCATTATAGGGCTTGACACATTAACTGAAGCTGGCGCTAATATTGAGTTGGGGTCAAAAAAACTTCACTTGGCTAGGCGATCGGAAAAGCGTCTGTTCCACAAGTGCCCCAGCGTAAATTTCACAAAGTTGAATGACATTGTAGTACCACCAGCCGTAAGAGTAGCTTACCTGAATAGGATGTCTAACCGAATAAAAGCCTTTGCGGACCCAGAAGAAATTCTGCCGTTTAACACAGCAGTTGTGGTCACGATTAGGACCGAAGACGACGAGCCGGTATATTCAAGAATGTACCCTATCCCTGAAAGGTCCACAGACTTTGTCAACGAAGAAGTCAAGGAGCTATTAAAGAACCAAATTATTCACCCCTAAAAATCCCCTACAATATCCCCATTTGGGTTGTAAAGGTTCTTGTCAGAACCAAGAAAAGGCTTGTCATTGATATCCGATGCCCAGCCTTTCCATGATACAGTCAAACTTAGTAAAAGCCAAGTATTTCAGTACCCTTTGACTTAAAGTCAGGGTACCATCATATCACGCTCGCAGAACGTGACCGAGAAAAGACCTCATTCTCTATAAACGGCGACAAATATGAATTTTGCCGACTGCCATTTGGCCTTAAAAATCCATCAAGTATCTTCCAACGGGCTATAGATGAGGTACTGCGTGAACATATCGGAAAGATATGCATGTGTACGTAGATGATGTTATCGCCTTTCCAGAAGTAAAGATGAACATGTGAAGAACATTGATCAAATTCTAGAAAGCCTCTATTCAGCAAACACGAGGGTGTCAGGGAGAAATCACAGCTTTTTCAAGAATAGCGTCGAATTTCTTGGATTCGTCGTGTCTACAGAAGAACAAGAACAAGCTCTGCAAAGGTCAAGTCCATAGGGGATTTCAGGGAACCCTCCACCCTTTTCGAAGTAAGGTCCTTTTTAGGGCTTGTGAGTTACTATAGGTGTTTCATAAAGACCCATCACAAACATACTGAAAGGGGAAAACGGGAAAGTCAGCAAACAACGATCAAAATTGATTTGCGTAAAGTTTGACGAAACCCTTTTGATACAAGCTTTAGATAAGCTACAGAAACATTTTGGCGTCAGAGGACGTCATACTTCACCACCCTGTCTTCAACCTCCCATTCGACCTGACCACGGACGCATCTTCCTCCGGCATAGGTGCAGGGCTATCTCAGGGAAACCGTCCCATAACAATGATTTCCAGTACCTTAAAAACAGAGAATTGAACTACATCGCCGTCGTGTCGTGCAAAGGGGCCCGCATCATTAGCCTTCTGCAAGGAAACACCAAATAACTGTGCTCAAAACCTGCTTTCAGGGGCCATGGCACACTGTGGCACGCAACATAACGATCTGCCCCCAGTTGTGGAGGTAGACGAGGGCGTCATAATAATCAACGACGGTACTGTCACCGTGGCCGCCGATGATGGCCCAGAACATGAAGTCACGGGGACATACTTGGTGACTTTCGACCAAGTCGCCCGCATCAATGGGACTACGAGTAGATACACCAATTTCAACAACGCCCCGAAGAGACTGGCTGGTGTTACCACTGCTGCGAAGATCAACGTCACCCCGACACCATTTCCTCTTGAGTCTACCTTATCTCCATAAGCTGAATGAGGGAAAATTTGCAACGGATCAACGAGGTCCAGACGTGTCGATTACTGGCCCCGTGTTGGCAACAACTACAGGCTTGACCCCTATGCGCCATCATACTTGGAATATCCTGGTGGCTGCGACGCAAGCAACAGAAATGTACAGCCATCGCCATCCAGTAGGTTTTGAAAAACATTGGTTCGACCGAGGACGGTCAAAACTTAGAAATGGGGAGTAGTTAACGAGTGCTAACAGAATTGTACACTGGGCGGATGAATTTCTGCCGGGTTTGCACTTTGTCAGGCGTGGGACCGGACGATCTCGGTCGATCCCTCCCGGCGTCGCGGCCAGCTGCAGAAGGCTCGTGGTCGCCGCGATAGGATAGGATAGTTTAGTTTGATATGGACGGCCAAGCGAGTCCGATAATCACTTTTACATCCCTTAACTCTTCGAGGTTCGAATTTCTTCGAAATTGCCAGCAATTACAAAGTGCGAGCAAGTGTTAATTTATGTTAAGCAATAGCTGCAATGGCTTTCTGCTTAAATTCTATGTTGTAACAATATTGATTTAACAATGGATTTTTATAACTAGAATTATTATATTATTATATATGGCATAATTCTATAAATAGGTCTCTTAATTTTTAGTAACCAATGGCAATATTAAACTTATATGCTGTTGTAAAGGTTTAACGATTTCAGATATTGGATTGTTGTAACTATATTTATGGGATTTACTATTTCTTCTAAGGTTTTTTTTAGGAGCTTTTGTCTGTGTTCAACAAAAAGAGGACATTCTAGGTGTATTTGGGACAGGGTTAGGCTTTGATTGCATTGTTGGCATGTAGGATGAGGTGTTTTGTCAAATAAGTGGCTATGTGTCAGTTTAGTGTGTCCGATTCGAAATCTCATAAATTTTATGGTGTCTATTCGAGAGATTGTTGTTTTTAAAGTTTCGATATCGTTCTGCTTTTTTGGGTTGATGAGCTTGTACTTATAGTGTAGCGATGTGTTGTTCCAGATTAGATCGTATTGGGTTTTTATGTGTTTACTGATATATTTAAGGGTATCTGGTATATTGTAGTTATACCCGTACTTGAAGAGTAAAATGGTATATTGTATTTGTGGTAAAAGTGGATGTGTGTAACATAGAGAAGGAATAATTTTCGACCGTATAAGGAATATATATTCTTAATCAGCATCAATAGCCGAGTCGATATAGCCCTGTCTGTCCGTCCGTCTGTCTGTCTGTCTGTCTGTCTGTCTGTCTGTCTGTCTGTCCGTCTTGTTTGTTGCCCATTGTTCGGAGGCTACAAAAGATAGACCAACCAAATTTTTTTTCCATACTGATGTTATATCTCACTCCTAGAAAAATGTTTTAAAATATCGCCCCGCCCACTTCCGCCCCCACAAAGGGCGCACATCTGTGGCGTCCACAATTTTGAAGATAACAGAAAACGAAAAATGCAGAATCATAGAGAAAGACCATATCTATTAGGGGCCCAAATCTGAATTGGATCAGATCATAATATAGCGACAATAGAGAAAAACATACGAACAACCAGCAACCAAACTTTCTGTATGGTAGAAAATGACCATATCTAACAGATTCCTGAATTTGGTTCAGATCGGAACATTATTGTAGCCACAATGATGAAATGAATTTTCAGCAGAAATTGCCCCTTTTCCCTTGCGATAATCGCTACAGGTGTCTGCCTGCCTGTCTATCTGCCTGTCTGTCTGCCTGCCTGTCTGTCTGTCTGTGTGCCTGTCTGTCTGTCTACCTGTCTGTCTGCCTTTTTTTTTTTTTATTTCTTTATTACGCATATATTAACAGCTAGCTTACTAAGTAATATAATTTAAATTAGTTAGTCTTGGAGAGCCGTAGAAAGATCCTTGTCTCTGCGGTACGGCCGCGAAGCAGGGACGATGTTTCCTCCTATGTCTCCCTTCTCAGACGCTCGCATCTACGGAGCTCCTGCATCGAGATGGCGGCGAAATGGTTCACTGCCGCCCATATCGTATCGTTCGACATTATGGCTTCCACCAGGTTTCTGGGAGACAGTTGCCTACCAGCGACTCTCCACAGCTCTCTCCTGATGCTCTCGAAGCGCCCACATACAAATAGAATGTGCTCAGCATCCTCCGTAGTACTGCCGCACCACCTACAGTGTGGTGAGTCATCGTGACCAAACCTGCAGAGGTACTGGTTGAAGCAGCCGTGTCCACTGAGAAGCTGCGTTGTGTAGAAATTTACTGCGCCTTGCCTCCTACTGGTCCAGATCTACCAGTCCACATCTGGGATGAGACGGTGAGTCCACCGGCCGTTTGCTGACGTGTCCCAGCGAGTCTGCCACACTCTGAGGCTCTCCTCTCTTGCCTGCCTTCGCGCCTCCTTCCGTTCAACGCCTTCACGGGTGGCTACTGCAATACTATTCACCTCCTTAATGGCCAGGTCGATTGGAAGTATTCCTGCTATGACTAGTGCCGCGTCATCAGATAGCGTCCTAAATCCAATGCATATTCGCAGCGCACATAGATGGTGCACCGACTTTACGCCCCTGGCGTAGCTGGCGACGTTGATGCCGTCCGCCCATACTGCTGCCGCGTAGGTGATGGCTGACCTGACAACGCTGGTCAGCAGCAGCCTCCTCTCCTGCTTAGGTGCACGTGTGTTTGGCAATATTCTGCAAAAGGCTCGGCACGTGTTTGCCGCTTTTTCCTGAACATAGCTTAAGTGCTCCCGGAAGCAGAGCCTGGTGTCTAGCATCACCCCGAGGTAGCAGATGGCTCGCTTCGACGCTATCGTCTGATCTCCAAACCTGACGTGCGCTGTCTCCACCATCGACCGCTGGTGACCAGGACTGCCTCCGTTTTGTGCGCCGCTAACTCCAGCCCCGCAGTCAGAAGCCAATCTGCTATCAGCCGTATGGTCGTGTTGCAGACTTCTTCCGCCTCATGCAGGTGTTTGGCCACCACTGAGAGTGCCACGTCGTCAGCGTAGCAGGTCATATGGCAGCCGGCTGGAAGTGTTATCCGCATAACTCCATCATATGACACGCTCCACAGTAGAGGGCCCATCACCGAGCCTTGGGGAACTTCTGCCGAGATGGGGTGGGGATTGAGCCCCACTCGCCGTGTCGTACTTGAGGATCCTGTCCTCAAAATAGCTTCTAGCCATCGCCTGGAGGTAACTGGGGATGCCCTTCTGGCTCAGCGCGTCCGTTATGCACTCCCACTTCACCGAGTTGAAGGCATTCCTGATGTCCAGGGTGGTAATCAGGCAGTACTCCGTCTTGCCACCCGGCGAGTTCCTTCTACGGCCTCGGATGCGATGCGGACCACCCTGCCTATGACGTCCAACGTTGATACCCCTTTCCGGAAGCCGAACTGGTTCTCTGAAATGCCTCCCGACTCTTCAAGCACGCTCTCCAGCCTTGAGCAGATAAGCTGCTCCAAAGTCTTCCCCAATCCGTCGATCAGACATATCGGTCGATATGAGGAAGGGTCGTTTGGTTTTCCGGGTTTTGGGATGAGCACTAGGTGCTGGGTCTTCCACTGCCTTGGGAAAACTCCTTCGCGTAGGCATTGAGTGAACGCACGCGCAAACTCGTGCGGCTTAAATGAGATCACCAGCTTTACTGCCCTGTTGGGGATTCCATCCGGGCCAGGAGCCTTATTTGGCCTCATCTTCCTCGCTGCTGACAGTAGCTCCTCGGTCGTCACTGGCTCCACCTCGTGTGGCGGCTGGAGCGCGTCGACTCCTTGCGTGTGGTTGCTGGTGCAAGTAGGAAACAGCGCTTCGACGATAACCCGGGTTGATCTGGGTCCGACGGCGCTTCTGCGTTACTGGCGTGTAATCGCTTCGTCACCATTTTGTATGCTCTTCCCCATGGGTCATGCTTGGCTGCGTCGCACAGCTGCAAGAAGCACTCCCGCTTTCTCCTCTTGATGGCTGTCTTCAGCGTTTGCCTGGCCGCTCCTACGCTACGCTGTAAACCCGGCCAGTCGCTGTCACCCATCTGCGTGCTCTCTGGTAACGCCTTCTGGCCGACAGGCAGGTCTGCGCTCGCCTCAGCTATCTCGCCGCTCCACCAATGGGTCGGCAGCTGCGTGCCCCCCGAACTTCCTCCTTCGGGTAATGCTTGCGTCGCATGCGAGCAGAATCTGGTCTGAGCTGGTTGGCCATCTGCTGCGCCGAGCCTTCAAGGTCACACCGCCCATCGCCTCCAGAAAGTCTGGAATGCGAAGCGTCTCCCCTTTGTAAGCTAGCCTCTGTGTGCAATGTCTGGTTCTGTGTACGTCCAAGTTCGCCGCCTATCGAGAACACCAGAGCCTCGTGGTCGCTGGCAGCGTACTGATTACACAGACTCCATCTAACCAAAGGGAAAGGGAGCTCGTGACGAATGGGAGGTAGATCCCCGAGCCTGCGCCTCCTCTCGGTTGAACGTATTTGCCGATCCTGGTTCAGCAAAACCACGTCGAGCGTCGCGAAGGCCTCCAGGAGGCCTGACCCTTCGCTATTGCGTCCGAGCTGCTGGTTTTGGAGATATCGCTGCCCCTCTCCTGGGCCCACGCATTGAAATCTCCCGCAATTACGACAGGCTTGCGGTCTCTGGCATCGTCCACCAGCTCGTCTAAGGCTGCTGCGAAGCTATGGCGACTCAAGCGGTGGGGAGGTAGCAACTATACACCCACAGACTCGCCAGTTTGGCCTGCACAAAGTGTCTATACGCTACGCATGATGTCGGCCGTATGCATGGTCTGCCACAGAACCAGATCGCTGATTTCCCCGACGAGCTATCGACCCAACATCCGTCTGCTGGGGATCGGTATGGCTCGCTGATGAGGGCGACATCCGACCTTTGCTCCCGCACCGCCTGAGTGAGCAAAATCGCTTGCTGCCCGCAGTGGTTTAGGTTGAGCTGGTAAAACCTAAACAAGCTGCTTGGATTTCGTGCTCTCTCCTTGGCTGTCATTGGACACCTCTGGCTTCCAGCCACGTGGTTGTGCGGCTTCCCTTTTTCAGCGTAATAGAAGCATTTCGCCTCCTTACGGCAGTCGCGGATTTTGTGGTCTTCAGCACCGCAACGAAAGCACCATCCGCTTCTGTCCACTGTACTGAAACAATTCGCTGCGATGTGCCCCAGCTCCAGGCATTTTTTGAAGCATTTCAATGGCAAATTACGCTCCCTTATCCTGCACACAGACCGGGCCACCTTAATCTTCCCAACGGCCAGAATCTTTCTTGCCTCGATCGCAGAGAGGCTGATAATGGCGCGTTGCGTGCCACCCATACGCTGGACGCATACTTTTTATGGCTGCTTCATCCAGCGTGGCGCCGAGTTGCTCCTGAAATGCCTGCTTCAGGTCATTTGCTGTGGCCATCTCGTCCAAGTCAACCACTTCAAGCCTCGTCTGCTGGGTGAGAGCTCGCGCTCCACCTTCCCTTGCAGGACAGTGCTGATGCAGAGTAGCGCCATTTAGCTCCAGCAAGAGTGCTCCCTTTGGCGGTGCACTTCACCCTGCGGACGCTCTCTCAACCATCCTCAATTTTTCGTCCTGGCTCCGGGTGACCAGGTTTAATATTTCCGCGTACGTCATCTTATCTTTTTGGCTCGATTATAATGGCATCTGCTCGCGGTCGCACCTGTCGATTGTGTGTCCTGCCCTTCACTTCCGTCCACTCGTTTGCTGGAAGAATTTCCTCCTTTGTCTCAATCCGTCGACCTTGGTGAGGCTGCTGTGGGGGGTCTCCTCCTGGTCCTTTTTTTCGCTTTGGCGTGTTCCTAGCGGACGTAGCGGGGGGTCTTTTTCCTCCGGTTTGTTGAGGGGAGCACTGGGTCTGCTGGTCCTTGTGCTCAGCACGCTCCTTCCTCTTGGCGTTCGAGTCGAAGCAAAAAGGGCCGACTTCTGCAGCCCTAACCACTTTTTGCGAAAGCTCCTTCATATCCTTGTTGAGGTACCGAGCGTCCTCAACATATTCCGACAATTCTGTCGACTTTTTTCCACCAGTTTCACCAGGGTAGAGCGAAGATCCTCAACTTCCCTCTACCCCTAAAGCCTTCTTCTCGCGGGTGGCCCCACTGAAGTCGAACGGGTTGACTGGGGCCTCCGCCGGAGCTGGAGACCATGAGAGTCGGTTGCTGCCTCATTTGTTGGGACTCCTTTAGAGAGGATCCAGTCTGAAGGCCTGGGTGAGACCCTTTCTCCGCTGTCTGCTCTCTTGGCCATATTCCTCTGGGCCGTTGAGACCGTTATCTCAAACCGTACGCTCGGGTTTCTACATTTTCTTATAAAGCGGAACATATAACAAAACACTCTAAGCAGCTTGAGGTGTGACGAGAATCCTTCGATGACATCTACCAACTCCGAACTTTCCACGGCAGCGGTCAGTCCGTCCGATGTCTTCCTCTTCTACAGCTCAATATCTTCTGGAAGGCTCGAAATGAGGGTTTTAGGCCAACTCTCCTCCTCATCCTTCAAGAATGATGGTCCTTCGAACCAGATTGACTGGACGATTTCGTTGACGTCACAACCTCTTGACACAATGTCTGTCTGTCTGTATTGTATTGTCGCCCATTGCTCAAAGGCTATAAGAGCTAGAGCTTTTATTGTGCTGCCGCCTTGCCCTGACCTACTTACGCTAGACTTCATAAACAACAATTCCTAAACTGGTGAAACACCGGCCCCGTTGAAGGCCTGCGCGGCTTCCACTCAATGGTAAAGGCGCCAGCTTATGGATGGCCCTCCGAAACACTCCTTCATCGCTCCTCCTAATGTCGACGACTCTGACCATGCCGTCCTCCCCTGCGTGCGTGGCGACTATCCTCCCTAATCGCCACTCCTGCGGAGGCAGGTTGTCTTCTGCCACGATGACTAGGTCTCCTTCCTTGGCGTCAGGTCTCCGTTGGTGCTACTTGGCCCGCACCTGCAGCGCCAGGACATACTCGCGGGACCATCGCCGCCAAAACGCCTGCCTGACTGACGAGACAAGTCGCCATCGCCGCAAGCAGCTGGGACTCTCCTGGTCCGGAGTGCGCAGTGCTGGGGGGGCGATGAGCGACCCGCCTGTCAGCAGGTGCCCGGGCGTGAGGGGCCTCGCCGTCGCTGGGGTCCTGGCTGATGGCTCCCAGCGGCCTGAGTTCAGCACGGCCTCGACTCCGACGAGTACCGTGGCGAGCTTTCTGCGGTCAGCAGCGTGCTGCCTACTGCCCGTAGGAGTAGGCTCTTCGCAGACTTCACACCTGCCTCCCCATAGTCCTCCCATGTGCGGCGCTCGAGGCGGTATGAACGCAAATTCGCATCCGCCTCTTTGATGCGAATCCGCGAACTTCGTCCGCCTTCTTCCTCGAGCGCCTTCCGCAGAGCGCTGAGGAACGGCGAATTCGTCGCGTTGTCGCAATGGACGGTCTGGGAATATCCTCGGCGACCGACGAACCTTGGAAAGCCAACAAAAATGAGTTAGTAGTCAAATCCGAAACAAGCTCTAAGTGAACCGCTTTTGGACGCAAAACAAGCGAAAAGCGCGATATACGACTTGTATGGGGGCCTTCCGCGAATCTTCAATGTCGTCGAGACTGGTCCACAAAAATCTACGCCGCAAATGGAAAATGGGCGGAGAGTACGGAGCCGGTCTGCGGGTAAATTTACCATTAATTTCGTCAGCAGTCAAGGCTTGCATTTAAAGCAGCGGATACACGAACGAACTGTCTGACTGCAGACCTCTTTGAGCGTTTACGATCCAAACACTCTGCCGGAGCATGCTCACAAGTGCTCGTGGACCGACATGAAAATTGGAATTGTGCAGATGACGAACATAGCTCCGCACGAATTGCGAGCGCTTCGTCAAGAGCAAAGGAAACTTGGCATTGTATGATATAGGAGCTTTTAGCGAGTCGCCCCCTACCCTCAACAACGAAAAGTACACCAAGTCCCCAGTGTCTTCATGGATGAATGGGTTCAGCCGCTGAAGACTCGGACCGACTTTTAGATCCTTTCCGAACTTTCTCTATTTCTTCCCGATTCTCGTGACGTTGAATAATTTCGACAATTTTGTAAAAGGCTTCACCATACTCGGTCGGTGAGACCGTTATCTCGAACCGTACGCTCGGGTTTCTACATTTTCTTATAAAGCGGAACATATAACAAAAACACTCTAAGCAGCTTGAGTTGTGACGAGAATCCTTCGATGACATCTACCAACTCCGAACTTTCCACGGCAGAGGTCAGTCCGACCGATGTCTTCCCTCTCTTCTACAGCTTAATATCTTCTGAAGGCTCGAAATGAGGGTTTTTAGGCCAACTCTCCTCCCTCATCCTTCAAGAATGATGGTCCTTCGAACCAGATTGACTGGACGATTTCGTTGATGTCACAACCTCTTGACACAATGTTCGTTCGTCTGTCTGTCTTGTCGCCCATTGCTCAAAAGACTATAAGAGCTAGAGCAAGCTAGCTAGCTATAAGAGCTAGAGTTAGCATAGAGCTAACGAGAAAGAACGTACGGAGTCGCTGTAAACGCGACTCTACTTTTATACCCGTACTCAGTCAGTACACATGTGATTTATGTGGAATTTTCAAATGTTTTATCAGTTTTACATTTTACATTTGTTTGCTGCATCTGTCATCTACATCTACATCAGTTCTCACAACAACACACGTACACTGCACGAGGCAGAGTCTGTGAGCGTGAGTGTGAGTGTGAGAGAATCTGCAGCGACAATCAACCCCACAAATGACTCACGTTGCATGGATAGGGGAAATCGCTGCTGAAAATTCATTTGATCATTGAGGCTACAATAATGATCCCGATCTGAACCAAAATTCTGGAATCTGGTAGATATGGTCCTTTTCTACGATACTGCATTTTTTTTTTTTTTTCTATCTTCAAAAATTGTGGATTGTGAAAATTTAGAAGAGTTTTTCTAATAAAATAAACCGAAAACTTGGGTGGGTAAAAGATTTTATTGGCCGAAGGAAATGGGACGTGCTCGATCGAAATTCAAAATTCAAAATTATATTCTAAAAAAAACACCTCTGAAGCCTAGCTTACCTACGGTGGCAAAGCGGGGCGAATTCGCCGAGAGAGCGAGAGAGAGTTTTTATTGTGCTGCCGCCTTGCCCTGACCTACTTTACACCAGACTTCATAAACAACAATTCCTAAACTAACGAAACACCGGCCCCGTTGAAGGCCTGCGCGGCTTCCACTCAATGGTAGAGGCGCCAGCTTATGGATGGCCCTCCGGAAACACCTCCATCGCTCCTCCTAATGTCGACGACTCTGACCATGCCGTCCTCCCCGCGTGCGTGGCGACTATCCTCCCTAATCGCCACTCCTGCGGGAGGCAGGTTGTCTTCTGCCACGATGACGAGGTCTCCTTCCTGGCGTCGGGTCTCCGTTGGTGCCACTTGGCCCGCACCTGCAGCGCCAGGACATACTCGCGGGACCATCGCCGCCAAAACGCCTGCCTGACTGACGAGACAAGTCGCCATCGCCGCAAGCAGCTGGGACTCTCCCCTGGTCCGGAGTCCGCAGTGCTGGGGGCGATGAGCGACCCACCTGTCAGCAGGTGCCCGGGCGTGAGGGCCTCGCCGTCGCTGGGGTCCTGGCTGATGGCTCCCAGCGGCCTGGAGTTCAGCACGGCCTCGACTCCGACGAGTACCGTGGCGAGCTTCTCTGCGGTCAGCAGCGTGCTGCCTACCGCCCGTAGGAGTAGGCTCTTCGCAGACTTCACACCTGCCTCCCATAGTCCTCCCATTTGCGGTATGAACGCAAATTCGCATCCGCCTCTTGATGCGAATCCGCGAACTTCGTCCGCCTCTTCCTCGAGTGCCTTCCGCAGAGCGCTGAGGAACGACGAATTCGTCGCGTTGTCGCAATGGACGGTCTGGGGGGAATATCCTCGGCGACCGACGAACCTTTGGAAAGCCAACAAAAGGAGTTAGTAGTAAAAATCAGAAACAAGCTCTAAGTGAACCGCTTTGGACGCAAAACAAACGAAAAGCGCGATATATGACTTGTATGGGGGCCTTCCTCGAATCTTCAATGTCGTCGAGACTGGTCCACAAAAAATCTACGCCGCAAATGGAAAATGGGCGAAGAGCACGGAGCCGGTCTGCGGGTAAATTTACCATTAATTTCGTCAGCAGTCAAGGCTTGCATTTAAAGCAAAGCGGATACACGAACGAACTGTCTGACTGCAGACCTCTTGAGCGTTTCACAAGTGCTCGTGGACCGACATGAAAATTGAATTGTGCAGATGACGAACATAGCTCCGCACGAATTGCGAGCGCTTCGTCAAGAGCAAAGAAAACTTGGCATTGTATGATATAGGAGCTTTTAGCTAGTCGCCCCCCCCCTCAACAACGAAAAGTACATTTTAAGTCCCAGTGTCTTCATGGATGAATGAGTTCAACCGCTGAAGACTCGGACCGACTTTTTAGATCCTTTCCGAACTATCTCTATTTCCTCCTGATACTCGTGACGTTGGATAATTTCGACAATTTTGTAAAATGGCTTCACCATACTCGGTCGGTGAGACCGTTTTTCGAACCGTACGCTCGGGTTTCTACATTTTCTTATAAAACGGAACAGATAACAAAACACTCTAAGCAGCTTGAGGTGTGACGAGAATCCTTCGATGACATCTACCAACTCCGAACTTTCCACGGCAGAGGTCAGTCCGACCGATGTCTTCCTTTTTCCAGCCTTCAATATCTTCTGAAGGCTCGAAATGAGGGTTTTTAGGCCAACCCTCCTCCTCATCCTTCAGGGAATGATGGTCCTTCGAACCAGATTGACTGGACTATTTCGTTGATAACACAACCTCTGGACACAATGTCTGTGTCTGTCTGTCTGTCTTGTCGCCCATTGCTCAAAGGCTATAAGAGCTAGAGGAACCAAACTTCTTATCCAGTCATTTGCGCTCAGCATATAGAGCTAACGAGAAAGAACGTACGGAGTCGCTGCAAACGCAACCCTACTTTTTTATACCCGTACTCAGTCAGTACACATTTGATTTATGTGGAATTTTCCAATGTTTTATCAGTTTTACATTTTACATTTTACATTTGTTTGCTGCATCTGTCATCTACATCTACATCAGTTTTCACAAAACACACGTACACTGCACGAGGCAGAGTCTGTGAGTGTGAGAGAATCTGCAGCGACAATCAACCACAATAAATGACTCACGTTGTTTTGGAGATGGGGTAAATCGCTTCTGAAAATTCATTTGATCATTGTGGCTACAATAATGATCCGATCTGAACCAAATTCTGGAATCTGGTAGATATGGTCATTTTCTACGATACTGCATTTTTCGTTTTTTCTATCTTCAAAATTGTTGATTTTCGTCTTTTGGGGCGGCGGAAGGTGGCGGGGCGAAATTTTGAAATACACTTGTTCAGGTTTGGTATCACAGGAGTCTTTGCAGAAAGTTTGGTTGCTCTAGCTCTTATAGTCTCTGAGATCCAGGCGACACAAAAATAAAAAACCAAATCGACTCGTTTTCGTGTGAGTGCGAAAAAGAGGGAAAGAAGTTTTTCGTATGTTTTTCTCTATTGTGGCTATATTAATGATCCGATCTGACGGGCACCTGATAGATATGGTCTTTTTCTATGATACTACATTTTTACTTTTTTGTTATATTCAAAATTGTGGACGCCACAAAAGTGCGCCCTTTGTGGAGGCGGAAGTGAGCGGGGCGAAATTTTGAAACACTTTTCTAGGAGTGAGGTATCACATCAGTCTGGAACAATGAGTGAAAAAAACAAGACGGACGGACTGACATGGCTATATCAACTCGGCTATTGATGCTGATCAAGAATATATATACTTTGTGGGGTCGGAAACGCCTCCTTCTGTGTGTTACACACATCCACTTTTACCACAAATACAATATACCCTTTTACTCTTCGAGTCCTCTTCAAAAACTCCTTGTCTTCACCTGTTCAGGTTGCTTCTGGAGTACCACAGGGCAAGCCATCTAGGGCCCCCTACTTTTCACAATCTTTATTCATGACCTCCCCTTAGTATTAACAAACTCGCGAGCACTAATGTATGCGGATGACGTTAAACTCTGTGTCCAGTATAAGGACATTTCATTTCACTCTCGCTTGCAATCCGATCTCAATAACTTTCAGTCATGGTGTTGTGCAAATATGTTACACCTGAATGCCTCGAAATATAAAGTAATGACATTTCATCGCTCCAGCCCCTTGCTGGCACTTACACCCTCTGCGGTGGCACTCTTGTGAGTTAAACTAGATCCCACGTTAAAAGTTTTCTGAACAGATATTTCTACCATGGTAAATAAAGCCATAGGAGTTATGTTTGGGTTTATAAAGAGGTGGTCAAAATTTGACGACCCCTAAATAACGAAGACTCTTTTTATGCTTCGCTTGTTCGTCCGATTTTAGAGTAGGGCTATTTGTGTATGGTGGCCTCAGTACAAAAAGTACACACCAATACCGTAGAGAGAATCAGTCCAGAAAAACATTTAACTTTTTGCTCTGCGTGGCCTCAACTGGGATGAAGGTGTGAGACTGCCTTCTTAGTCTCGTAGATTGCTCTTAATAAACCTTCCATCCTTACTCGATCGTAGAAAAATGCTTGGTGTGATTTTCATGCACAACTTGATCAGGGGTGACATCGACAGCCCTGACTTTTGAACCGCATAAACTTCACACGATTCCTATTAGGTCCCTCTAGAAATTGTATTCCTTTTGTACCTTCCACTGTGTAGATCGAATTATTCCTTGCATGAACCGTTTCGGATCTTATGCTCGGATTATAATTTTTCTACCATATAATATCCACCACTAAATCACTTCCTCTACTTAAATTACTAATACTAAAAATACCTTGCACGTAATTAGTAATATTCTTTTGTAACTTTGCATGTTTTAGCGTTGTGTTTAGCCCCTAATTTTCCTCGAATATTAGTCTAACACCTATCTTTCCTGCATGTTCGCGATCGGTTTCGGTACACGTGTCGCGCGTCATACGGCAGCGCCCCTCGGTCGGTTAGGCGGGAGGAGGGCTGCGTATCTAGGGATCCGCGCGTATCAGGCTTCGGCTTGATATCGCATGGGCCAATTGATGGTGTAGTCATTGCACACCAACGTCCTAAAGTATAAAAGTATCTACCTCCGCAACGCGTGCACCAAATTAATTTACTTTTTCTATAAATAGGTTCCTCAAGAATTAAGAAAAGTATGTATGTATGTATGTAGGAACTGCTGCTGATGACATTAATGCGTGTTTGAAAACATCTCTAGAAAGTGTGGCATGGTTTTCACAAGAAAATGTTTACTTTTCTATAAATAGGCTCCACACGAATTGAGGAAGTATGTTTGTATGTATGTGGGAACTGCTGTTGATGAAATTAATGCGTGTTTGAAAAATCTAGTTTGTGGAACTGTGAAAAACACTCATATTGGCTTCAAATGTACGTGTTCAATAATAAAAAAGGACGCTTTAGCAGATTCGTTTTCCAGACAACTGTTAGACCGTTAATGTAAGGAATACTTCGAAGAAATACTTGATTCAGAGTGTGATTCCAAATCTATACTATAAATTTGTAAAAAAATCTGTGTGTATGCATCTATCTCCGCAATTGCATGCGGTAATAAAAAAAAATCAAATTTGGACTAAAATGTGTCCGTTTGAAGGCCTATTTCATTTCATTTTGTGTCATTCTGCAACAGAACATTTTATGATAGATTTTGATTTTTATAACTTTTTGTGTTAAAAAATTTGTTATTTAAAATATTATTGAAAAATGCGAAATGCGAACGGAAGTGCGTCACGAGCTGTGGCTTCGAGGAGCCGTGAAAGTAGTCAAAACATTACAATTCGCAATAAAAATAATCACCTACGCACAGCAAGGTCCGAAAATGAAATCTACAAGGTGTTGCGTTCGCGTACAATAGTGTCACCGATAACACTTCTCATAGGAAAATAGGAGCCAACAAGGGGCTGGAGCGATGAAATGTCATTACTTTACATTTCGAGGCATTCAGGTGTAACATATTTGCACAACACCATGACTGAAAGTTATTGAGATCGGATTGCAAGCGAGAGTGTCCTTATGTCCTTATACTGAACACAGAGTTTAACGTCATCCGCATACATGAGTACTCGAGAGTTTGTTAATACTGAAGGCAGGTCATTAATGAAGAGTGTGAAAAGTAGGGGCCAAGATGGCTGCCCTGTGGTACTCCAGAAGTAACCTGAACAAGTGAAGACAAGGAGTTTTTGAAGAGCACTATTTTGAGACCTAGAGCAAAGGTAGCTTGAAATCCATTTCAAAAGATTGGGCGGAAACCCTAAAATGTCAATTTTTTGTGCTAAAAGGGAATGGTTTACAGAGTCGAAATGAGTTTACTGAAATCGGTGTAAATGACATCCGTCTGCATGTTACCATGGAAGCCTTTAATAATAAAAAGAGGTAAACTCTAGTAAATTTGTAGTTGTTGATCGTCGCCTTATAAATCCGTGCTGAGCTGGAGATATAAGTGATTTGCAGAAAGAGATGTTGCAAGTGCGGGGGTTAAAATTTTCTCAAACATTTTTGGAATAGCGGATAACTTTGATATACCCTCTGTAATTCATTGCGTCAGACTTACTACCTTTTTTTATGGAGAGGAATAATAAACGATTCCTTCCATATCGGGGAAACAGGAGGAGTTAAGGGATAGGGTGAATAGTTTAAGCAGTGAGCTTTCATTTAACGTAGGACTGAAAATGCCGTTCGATCTTGGGTAAACTGTATGGATACGGCTGACCGGAGTAGCTTTCATGGGAATAGGTTGTTTGAAAAATTGTGCAAAAAAAGATCGGCAATGGCCTGATCATTGTTTGCCGACGAATTATGAAATGATAGCGAGGATGGATGTGCGGACGTTTTACGCTTGCTGTTTACGAAGCTGTAAAACTGTTTAGGGTCCTGAGAAAAGCGCATCCTACATCGAGCTAGGTAATTTTTGTAGCATTGAGCGTTTACAATGGTGAAATTTGACCGAGCTATTACATAGCGAGAGAGAGAAGAAGGAGAGCCAACTTCTTGAAATTTTTATAAAGTCTTGATTTTATGTTTTTAGACTGATAGCTCTTTGGTAAACCAAGGGGCTTCCCAGATCTAATCGGACAAAAATATGGGACACAGGAATCAAAGAGTGTGAGACTTGTGAGACCCTATCTCAGGCTGAGGTAGGCTCAGTCTGTCCAAGGTTCTTTCCACAAGAAATTTGTAGAAGTGCTGGCACTTTAGGGCGAGGGGATGGCCGTGAGACCGAAAATTGAGCGGGCGGAGCGTCGGGTTACCGTGCAGGCAGTTCTTTATTCGCGCTTTGGCGATGGAAGGGAAACGCTGACACCTTGAGTTTCGGTGTATGCGGTAATAATATGTTACTGGGTTACCTGGGTGGCGTTTCACGGTCGGCGAAGAAAATGATGACACTGTGTTGAGGTTGAGGTTTGTAAATTTTATTTTATTTTTGGATTAATTGCGGTTTGTATACTACGAGTGTGTTCTTGGCGTCGTAATTGTGGCGCGGTGTTGACTGTTGATTGACCTGCTGATGGACTGCTGATCGACTGCCGATGGACTGCTGATCGACGGCCTGGTTCAAGCGCCGGCTGACATAGGCGATGACGCGTTCCTTTCCTTCGATCTCCTGCGTGAGTACGGCGCCTATGCCGAGGTTGCTCGCATCGGTTTGTAGTGAGAACTTGACGTTGAAATCGGGGCAAGCAAGTACAGGAGCGGTCGTGAGTAGTTCCTTTAGTTGGTCGAAGGCCGCTTGTTGATCTGCTGTCCATGTCCATTTTGTCCTTTCTTGAGTAGCTGAGACATTGGTTGGACTACTGTAGCAAGTTTGGCACGAACCTTCGGTACCATGATGCCATTCCGATGCACTGGCGCAGTTCCTTTAGGTTCGTGGGTGGCTTGAGTTCTTTGACGGCAGCAATCTTGTCGGGGTCCGTGTGGATACCTTCTTCGCTGATGACGTGACCAAGATATTTGATCCGGCTTTGAAAAAAAAGGTGCACTTTTCCGCGTTTATCCGCAGGTTCGCTTTTCGAAGGCGAGAGAGGACTATTGCCAGGTTGTGTAGGTGGTCCTTGAAGTCTCGTCCGACGATGACAATGTCGTCTAAATATGCGAATGCGTAGGGTTCCATGTCGGCACCGATCACAGTATCAAGGGCCCGTTGAAATGTTGCTGGTGCAGAGTGTAATCCGAAGGGCATCACTTTCCATTGATAGAGACCTCGGCCGGGGAACCGTGAAGGCGGTGGCTTCTCTACTCCCGTTGGCCATGGGTATTTGCCAGTATCCGTTCTTCAGATCGAGGGTGGTTATGAAGCGTGCGTTCTGTAGGCGCCCAAGATGTAGTTGATTCTGGGCAGTGGGTATGCGTCAGGAATGGAGTGAGTGTTGAGTTGTCGGTAGTCCACACACATGCGCCATTTGCCGTTCTTTTACGTACGAGTACGATGGGGGCGCTGTGTGGGCTTCGTGAGGGTTCGATGAGACCTTCTTGGATCAATTGGTCGACTTGCTCGTCGATAATCCGCATCATGGCTGGGTTCTTTGGGTAGTACCTCTGTTTGATGGGTCGATTATCCCTCATGACGATGGTGTGCTCGGCGATGTTGGAGGTCCCGTGGAGATTATTGAACTTTGGAAGTTCTGTGTCCAGAAATTCTTGGATCTGTGGCGCTATGTCCGGCGGCCAGGGATCGGAGATCAGTTCAGGGTCGGGGTCGGTGAGATCGGGGGTTTCGGGGTCCTTGGGCTGGCTGGGGTCTTCTGGGAGGATAGTTGTGTCGAACGCGCTGGGGGGTTCGATCCTACCTGGGTAGTCGCTTATGTGGGCGACGATCGGGGTAGCGTTGGCCGTGAGTGGCGTAGCTTCGTGGGTCTGGCGGTATACCTGGGTTGTAATGTCTCCAGATCTACGTATGGCCAGGCGGGTCTCAGTGACGACTCTGTTTTCGCAGCGACGACTTGTTTGGGCGACGAAGATTTCGGACGTGGTGTTAGGCATGGCGTGGTGCATGGCGCTAGTGGGCACGTCAGTACGCGGAAGGTACTCCAGTGGGTTGGCGAAGATCGGGGTGACGTCGGCCGTGGGTGCGACAGGGCTGCGGTCGGTGATTCGGGGAGTCATCGGGCTAGATTCCGGTTCCGTGTGGAGGGGTTCTGTGGATATTAGTTCGATGATTGGACCCGACCAGGGATTTGCGTGGCTGTTTCCCTCGTGGTTTGGTTGTTGTATTGCTGCTGCCGTTGTCTGTGTCGTTGTTCGGGGCTGGTTGTCGTCTCTGAGGTTGTCCGTGGGTTCACCTTCTCCGTTGAGGGAATGGTGCATGGGTGCGCTGTGGCTGAACTTGGACCTGGGCTTCCTGTGTCGAGCGGGTTCCAGTTCGTTTGGGTTTGTCTCGTGGGTGAGATCCTTGTGGTGGGTTTGGGGTGCGTGTGCCCCGTAGTTTGTTTTGATCCTGGGCTTCCTGTGTCGAGCGCCTGGTTCAAGTGTGTTGATTTCTGTCTCGTGTGTGAGATCCTCGTGGTGTGTTTGGGATGTGTGTTCCCTGGGTTTGGCTTAGGACGCGGGTGCTCCGTAGTGGCCGTGGGATTCGTCTTCCCGTTTGCTTGGTTGCAGTTTACCGGTGCTTGCTTCGGATTCGTGTTTTCCGTTGTGGGCCGGTGTTTCGCTTGCGCTGCGGTTGGTTTCGGTGTCGTATTCTTTGTTGCGGTATTGGGTGCCGTTTTCTTTTGTGGTAGGTCGGGGACGTGTGTTCGCTGCGGTTGGCTTAGGTTTCTGGTTGCTTGTTTCGGCGTCTTGGACGTGGTTGGTCAGAACTGACGGTGGCGTTGGCGTGGGGCGGTGATCTCGTAGTTTTAGCAGCGTGGTGCCGCATTGGATCGTCGTTTCGATGGCACATAGGAAGTCCATGCCGACAATGACTTGCTCCAACATGTTTGGTAGGACCAGGAGTGGGATTTGAACCTCTCGATGATCCAGCTTGATGGGCGCCAGTAGAACTTGTGTGATCTCTGACTGAGCCGTCAGCCAGGCGTATGCGGACGCATGCATCTTGCAGGTTGGAGTTATTGTCTAGTTGTCGGGCTAGGTTGGCACTGACGAAACTTCGGGATGCCCCGGTGTCGATAGTGGCCTCTGTTCTTTGTCCTCCTATCGTCACTATCGCCACTATCCGGCCGTCGTTCATGTTGAGCGGGCGGCTTTGCGAGGTTATTGTTGCGTCGTTTTCGGCTGATCCCGTGTCAGTCGAGGACGCGCGTCGTTTCCCGACGTGGCCTGGCGACAACAGTCGATAGTCCGAGTGCCGCGTTTTCCACATTCCCAGCAGAATAGGATCGAGGGGTGGGTGCAGTCGTAGGCGGCGTGCCCAGCTTGACCACACCGGCGACAGGCTGTGCGTGGATTGGAAATGGGCGTGGTGATCATGCGATGGGCCACGTCCGGGCCCGTCGCATCTGTTGGATTTGCTGACTGTCTCCGAGATGTGTCCGCTGAGACCCAATGGGGGTCTCCGAGCTGGCATCCGGTAGGAGTCATCTTCTCTGCGATCTGGGCGCCTTGCCGGCCTGGTGTCTCTCGGTGCGCTTCGGATGGGTGCGGGGGTGATCTCATGTTCCCTCTCGTGGATGATTTCGTACTCAGCGGCGAGCCGTGTCAGCTGTGACAAGCTTTCTAATTGGTCTCGTCGCACGTATAGCTGGATTCCTGGCAAGGCGTTGTCGTAGATTCTGTGCAGCTGTTTAACTGGATCGTACCCGGCATGGTGCATGAGTAGCCGTATCTCGATGAGGTAATCTTTGAACGGTTCTCTCACCGCCTGCTTGCGGCCCCGGATCTGGTCGTCCAATTGTTCGAAATACCTTGGCGGCAGAAAATACGACAGAAATTCCTGGCGGAAGTATCCCCAGGAGCTACACTGTAGTTGGCTGGTACGGTACCAACGGCTAGCCCGGTCGGTGAGTAGTTCGGCCATGGCCCGAGGCAACTGGTTGGTGTCCACTCCATACGAGCTTGCGCGTTCCTCGAGTAGTTCCAGAAATGATATCGGGTCATTTTCTCCGCTGAACTGGATGCCCCATCCGCGGATGCGTTCCGCGGTTCGTGCGATGCGGTTGTAGTCGGGCCCGTCTAGGGTGTGGGTCGATCGCTGGCACAATTCTCTGCGTGGGTGAGCGGCAAGTTTCCGTGGTTGGTGGCCTGGGGAGATCCTCGACCATTAAGGTTGGTGGCCGGGGCTCGTTCTCAGCGATTGTGGGGATTTGTATGCTGGGTTTTGGGTCCCGCCTCTGTGTGCCTGATGGACCCGGGGTAGTGGGCATCGGGGACTTGGAGCGTCCGGCTAGTCGGGCGTATTTCCGCTCAAGTTCTGCCAGGCGAACCCAATTACTCGGCGGGAGTGGTCCGGCGACTAGTATGGCAAAAGTTTCTACGCATCTCGTCGACAGTTCCTTCACCGCTGAATCCAAATTCCTTGGCGAAAGCCTCCAGATCCTCTCGACGACGCTTATAAATCCAGCCGATGCTGACGCCTGGGTTAGTGGTTTTCTCTACGGCGTGGAATTCGCTGCCTGAGTCCTGGGATTCCATGGTGTTTCTGTGTTGCTTCTGGGGTGTTTTGGGCACTTGATCACTGTTTTTTCGTTACTCGCGCACTGCGTAGACTTTCTCGGTGGCACTCGCGACTGGGTTTGTGTGTTTAGTTCCTAGCTCTGTTTTGTTTTTCTCGGTGGCCGTGGGTCTTTAGTCCACGTATCCCCGTGTTAAGGTTTTTCTCCTTAAATCTCCTTAACGTTGCCAGTAAAGTCCCTGCTCGGGCGCCACTTGTGAGACCCTATCTCAGGCTGAGGTAGGCTCAGTCTGTCCAAGGTTCTTTCCACAAGAAATTTGTAGAAGTGCTGGCACTTTAGGGCGAGGGATGGCCGTGAGACCGAAAATTGAGCGGGCGGAGCGTCGGGTTACCGTGCAGGCAGTTCTTTATTCGCGCTTTGGCGATGGAAGGGAAACGCTGACACCTTGAGTTTCGGTGTATGCGGTAATAATATGTTACTGGGTTACCTGGGTGGCGTTTCACGGTCGGCGAAGAAAAATGATGACACTGTGTTGAGGTTGAGGTTTGTAAATTCTTTTCTTTTATTTTTGGATTAATTGCGGTTTGTATACTACGAGTGTGTTCTTGGCGTGTAATTGTGGCGCGGTGTTGACTGTTGATTGACCTGCTGATGGACTGCTGATCGACTGCCGATGGACTGCTGATCGACTGCCCCATTGATCCATGGCGCGCGCTATTTAAAGCCGGCACCTGGGGTGTGAGGCCGCTGAGTCCGCGTTTTCGTGGGTGTATGTTGGGGCACCGTTTCGCTGTGATCGCGGAACTTGAGTGCAGTGTCAGATGACCTAGTCGGCGTGTTTTGCTAACGCGGGATTGGGTGCAGTGTATTGGTAGTGTCAGGTGACCTAGTCGGCGTGTTTTGCTAACAAAGCAGCGCGGAACTAGGTGAAGGGTATTGGTAGGGTGTTTTAATAATAGTCTTATATTATTTAGTTTATGGTTATATTGTGTGTATATATATTTATTGTGACGGACCGTTGTGGTCCGTTACATATATTATAGAAAATGTTTGTGCCTTTTATAACGTCAGTGCACAAGTACAGAGCGGACCAATCAAAATCCCTAATCAGGCTATTAAGCTTCGTAAACTCGGCCTTACGAAAGCAGCGGACACGTTTAGAAAGCTTATCTGATCGATCCAATACAGAAGGTCCAATATCGACCGATACTTCGAAAGTAGGATGGAAGGAGCGGAAGGGCTCGGGTTAACAACGCTATGGTCGGATCCGAGACGAAGCAGAGATCGAGCAATCGACCCAAGGAATTTTTCACATGGTTGACTTGAGACAGGGACAGGTCTAGCAAGCCGTCAATAAAGTCATGTCGTGATATGGGCACAAGGTTATTCGACTCGTTTACCGAAGACCAAACAGTGCCTGGCAAATTGAAATCCCCAGAACTATCATGTGGTCTTTATCTGATAGCGAGGAAGAAACAGTTTTTAAAGCGGACAGGTGCTGCTCGTATATAGAGATATCCGAAGACG
This sequence comes from Drosophila bifasciata, assembly GCA_009664405.1. Taxonomy (NCBI): domain Eukaryota; kingdom Metazoa; phylum Arthropoda; class Insecta; order Diptera; family Drosophilidae; genus Drosophila; species Drosophila bifasciata. The sequence goes on from CM019043.1 coordinate 20,812,186, forward strand.
GTGGAATGTACGAGCAGGTAATGAAAATAGAAAAGGCTGGAAGAATCAGTTTTATGCACAGGAATTCCAGGTCTTGTGGAACCTGGAATATGAAATGTTCCGACGTGAAGTTAGAGTCCACTGCGATGAGGACCCCTCCTCCACGTCGAGACAAACGGTCATTTCTAAATATTGTGTACCGATCTGCCAAAACTTCGGAACTAAGGATGTCCGGCTTTAACCAGGTTTCAGTTAACACAATAAAAAAAAAAAAAAATGTGAAACTTTCAAGATAGAGAGTGCTGAGCTTAGTACGTAAGCCTCTAGCATTCTGGTAAGTAATTAAAAGAGAGGAAACTAGTTTTTGGATGGGTGGAAGTAGAGCGGGAAGATGAGGATGGAGCACTGGTCTGACTGCCGGGGAGAGTTATGGGGGCCTATTCTTCTTCTTAGCCTTATACTCTTTCACAACCAAGTGCTCCGGCCAAAAATTGGCAGAACAGATGGTGCTGAAATAAGTTGGGGAGACGCTTATCTTAAAAGAAGCTATCTCCCTGGCATAAGCGAAATTAAACTTCTCCACCTTTAGGCCTTCGGCTTTTATTTTGCTTTGTATAAAAGCAGTTACATCATTAGATGTAAGATCAGGGGCAAGCCGAGAGACAAAAACTTGTCGCTTTTGGTGGGACACCCACCAATGGTTTTGGCACCACAGGTGCGGTACCTGTGATGGCAATATCCGGCGGTCCCGGACGTTCAACAACTGGTGGGTTCGTAATCGATGGGATAACTATGGGTTTTGGTACGGACTCTGCGGACACGGACGCTACAGTCGGCTGCATGTTCTCCGAGACGATGCATTCGGCTACCGAATCTGCATCACCAGCAGCGATCGTTGCCCTTGGGTGGCAAACGAAATCAACTACTGCACTGGCGTAGTGGTCGGAGTTAGTTTTTCAGATGACGGCGGGCGTGAGGCAGTTGGCACTTTGCAAGTCTCGCGGAGTGGACTTCATGCGCCGCGGAGACTCAGCCAGCAGTTGTAAACTGCTGAACTGAGTGTCCATGGCTAAGAGCCGATCGTATTGCTTCTTAAAGCCCACGATCAGCTTCTTAAAGCCACTCCTCGTCTGCCTCATAAACGAGCGCATTTCGTTTTCGACCGCACGGCATTCCTCACAACTATAATGCAGACCGTTGCGCTGTGTGAGATGTCATCACCCACACGGCCAGAAATACGTGCACACTTTGCGTGCACTACGCTGTCGCAAAGCCAGCAAGGTATGTTCGGCTGATCGTGAGTGATCTGCTTCTTGCAGGTTTTTTGCACAGACCACTGAAAATTACATATTAGTTTTAAATTTTTTTTTTTCAATGACAAAAAGAAAGATCAAAACAAATAGCAATCAGACCACAGTGCAAGCAGTTTCTAAAAGCTATGCTTAAAAAGAAGAAATGGAAAAAAAAAAAAGAGAGAACTGCAACAGCTTTCAAGTGAGAGAGCTACTGCACAAAGGGTTTATAAGCGAGAGAGAAAGAACAGTTAGTTTGGGTGATAGAGAGAGAGAGTTGCTAGACAAAAGCTAAAGAGCGGCCAAATGTATTTTCTTACTTACTGTAAGCAACAACAAAACACAATTACCCGCCGCACAAAATTGGTTAAAAACGTCGTGTTTATACACACAAAAAATAGGCATGCACCCGCGGATTTTGATAGAGAATCAGATTAGGAGTGAAATTATTAAATTTATTAGGCCAAACACCGGTTGTTTGTAATATATAAGAGAAAAGAAGCGGAGCGCAAGAAAAAAACACGTCTGGTCACTACAACAAAGAGAACGAATGACATATTAACTCGGCTATTGATGCTGATCAAGAATATATATACTGTATGGGGTCGAAAACGCCTCCTTCTGTGTGTGTTACACACATCCACTTTTAGCACACATACAATATACCCTTTTACTTTTCGAGTACGGCTATAAAAAATATTGTCACAAACGTACGCAAAATAGAAGGGTTTTGTATGTACCCGCTATTCCTAAAATGTATGAGAAAATTTTAACCCCGCACTTGCAACATCTCTGCAAATCATTTTATATATCCAGCTCAGCACGAATTTATAAAGCGTCGAACAACAACCACAAATTTACTAGAGTTTACCTCTTTTATAATTAAAGGCTTCCATGGTAACATGCAGACGGATTTCAGTAAAGCATTCGACTCTGTAAACCATTCCCTTTTAGCACAAACACATTTTAGGGTTTCCGTCCAATCTTTTGAAATGGATTTTGTAGTGGGGCATGAAGCGGTGTTAGAAAAGGTTCAAAATTTTAAATGTCAACGGGCAGCATCAGGGATGCTTAGATGAAGATCGGCCCAGTGCAGGGAACATCGAGGAGAGGTAAGGCTGCAGGCTTGCTTCACTTATAATCGATAGAGGAAAAGGTATGTAGCTACGCGGGTGAGGTCATGTCAAACGTCACATGTGAAAAGACTGGACATTTCCTTTTCCGTTGTGATCTTGAACGAAGCGGTAGTGTCTCTCCTGTGCCGTGAATTGCAAAAAATTTAATCCGACAAAATCTTAAGCCCCGTAGGGCATCCGCGGCGTAAACTTAGTTCAAAGTGTTCCCAGATAAAGACGGAAAGTACCTTGAGTGAACGTTGATAATATTAGATTCCAACAATGTAAAGAAAAGATAAAATTTAAATGAAAAGATTATGTTGGCTGAAAAGAAAGAAATAATTTAAAAAAATTCCCAAAAGAAAAAGAAAAATCAAAGCAAAAAGTCTGTATAAATGAAAATCTCAGTATTTTTCACTAATTATAATTAGATGTACCGAATATTCCATACTATATTTTTTTATGAATAAGCCTTATTGAATTACCTTAAATTTACAAATCTTAAACCTTTATGAACATATTAGGATAACTAGTGATAAATTTACCTGCTACAAGAAAAGGATTTAAAAATTTAAGAACGTGGAATTGAAATATTAAAAAATAAGAATTTTGTTGAGGAAGGTTGAAAGAGTAGGAATGAGGAATTGAAATATTATAAAAAAAATAAGAATTTTGTCGAAGAATACTGAAAGGTTAGGAATGCAGAATTGAAAAAAAAAAAAAATAATAATAATAATACAATTTTTGTTGAGGAATGCTGAAAGATTAGGAGTAAAGAACTGGAATATTATGAAATAAGAACTTTAATATAGAATGTTATAGAATAGAAAATAGAAATAGGAACTGAAAACTAGAATAAATAAGAATTTTGCTAAAGAATGTTATAGACCGAAGACGCTGAAGTGAAACACTATAAAAATAAGAACTTCACTAGAAGATACTAAGAGATAGAACAGGAGCTGAAACGTATAAATATATATAAGAAATTTGCTAGGAATACATAAGAATATATAATAGGAATATACTGTGAACTGAAAACGTGGAAAGAAAAATGAAAATAATATAAGTATAATAATTGCGGAATTTTGTTGTCGTTATTTAAGGATGAGATCAGAGGAGTAGGACATTAGCCGAGCCCATGCCGCGTTCCGATGACCGTAGAGGAAGGGAGCGCCCGGATCCGTAGGATCGGAAGAGGTGCTCTTCGGAAGGGAGGGTACTGAATCCACACAACATCTGTGGATGTCAATCCATTCACTTGTTTTTAGCGTTCCTGATTTTCTTTCTATCATTCTTTTCTTTCCTGTACTTGTCCTTTTTTTTCTCGCTTCCCTGTTCTTTCTTTACTTCTCTCTTTTCAAATGGTTATCTCTATCGGTTCTAGTAAAGTTTGTCGCAGCACGCTAAAATTTATGGAAGTATTGTTTGATAATCGATTGCAGCGGAGTGGGTGTGATTCAGTGGGCAAGACCACCACCCCCAAAGCCGACGAGCCTGAGCCGGAAAGAAATATAGCGTGCCCCGCTAGCTCGAATCCCCTGTTAGACAACACTTCGCAGCTCCGTTGCACGTTACAGATATAATTATTAAATAAAATACTAAAAGTGGCGCCCAACGTGGGGCCCATTGAGTAGGTTCAAATACTCAGTGGGACTCAGGAACTTTTGAAAAGATTTTTTTTGTTCTCTTAGAATTCTTTTTTCTTTCTTTCTATCATTCTTTCTGTCTTTCTATCATTCTTTTCTTTCTTTCTATCATTCTTTCCTTCTTTCTTGCTGTTATCTAAAACAGATCTTAAAGCACCGACCATTAGAAACTGTCGGAATACAGCCAGAGTGAACGCACTGTTCCCGGCTGACCGCAGTCTAAGGTTTGTGGCAAAATCTTTCCGATATGATCAAGCGAGGACTAGTAAATTCTAGCAGTGGAATACAGGAAGAGTTCGACTATAGTCGGCCACCTGACCCTGTGTGGAGTGCTGCTTCGTTCGGTTATCTAACTTCTGGACCTGATCGGAGTCCGATGCAACTGCTTGGAAAATAGAGGCTTAACTTTCGAGTAGTCCTTTAGCCACGGCTGCAGAGGAACGATTCGGTTTAGGAACACTAGGGAAGTGTTAGTGCGTATCGTCGATAGCCGGAACACAGATAAATTAATAGTTAGTTGTCTGTCCGCATCGACCTGGTCCGTCCGTACCAGCGTCCTCACAAGTGGGATGTTTTGACTGGCGAAGAAGTCTGAAGGATTCAGATTGACCCAGGAAGAACAATGCACTTGGAAACTATAGCTTAATCAAGGAATGGTTGACAAATGAATCCTCCTCGGTTTGGAGGAACGAAAGGCATTGGGTTCAGGTTAAGTTAATATAGAGTTCAGAGATAGTTCTAGTAATTTTGATTTAGGTTTTTTTTGATAAGAGAGCTAGGTGATATTGTTGGTGAGTTGGAAAAGTTTAAATTATAAACGTCAAAGTATTATCGATAGCTTAGGAGGGAGAATTTAGTTTGGGTTGTGAGTTGGTCAAAGAAGTGAGCCAAAATGGGGTTGGATCGATCGCCCGAAAGGGAATCTGATCAGGCAGGAGGTAGCGTTAGCAGTACGGTCGGTACAACGACTAATGCCCAGTTTCTCAGCTGCTACGACAGTAGCCAGCCGTTCTCCCACTCCCACAGTGGAACCGACACAGAATGAAAGGCCGGGAGCAGAACCTAGTCGTGGCTTCGGGCAAATTTGACCGGATGTTAACAATTCAGTATCACCACGAAGTGGATCTGTAGAAACTATCTCAGAGGCCCGATAAGGTGGTGCACATATTGAATGGTTGGAAGATCAAGTTCTCGGGTACAGGGGTGTCCGTCGATAATTTTATATACCGAGTGGAAGCGTTGACGCATCAGACACTGGAGGGTAACTTCCCGGTGCTATGCAGAAATGCAAGTGTCCTCTTTGAGGGCAAAGCGAATGAGTTCTACTGGCGGCATCATAAGTCCGTCGGAGTAGTGCGCTGGGATAGGCTGTGCGATGCTTTGCGAGAACAATTCCGCACAGAAAAAGATGATGTAGACATCGAAGAGTTAATAAGGAATCGCAAGCAGAAGGCCCATGAAAATTTTGACACGTTTTATGATGCCATATCGAATTTAACCGACCAATTAGAACTCCAGTGGCCTACTCGTAAGCTCGTAAGAGTATTAAAAACAAACTTACTGCCAGACATACGGCATGAGTTGCTTAACGTGGAGGTAGCAACCGTACAGGAGCTCAGGGAAGTATGCAGAAGGAGAGAAGCCTTCCTAGAAGAGGTCAAGGATGCGCCAGGGTATGGGAAAGGTGTTCCGTTTCATCGGAAAGTATCGGAAGTGCAGCTCAACCCTGAGTCGCTGGAAGATCGAGAGCCCAAATTTGAGGTGGAAATCGATGCCTTATCTCTGATATGCTGGAACTGCCGAAAGGTAGGTCATAGGTATCAGGAGCGTAAAGTTTTTTGTTACGGCTGTGGAGCCTCGAATACCTACAAGCCCAGCTGTGAAACGTGTTCAAAAAACGCGAAAGCCGGCACACCGAGGTCGCAATTCAAACCGAGGACTTCGAGTGTGCTACGCCACCAGGGCACAAACACCGAATAAGTTCGGAAATGATGACGGTAACGTCTCAAATTAACCGGATGGTCAAACAGATAACACCAATTCGTTGGAAGGTTGTCAACAATACTCAGACGAACCAATAACAGGATGTGACGATGATGAAGACGATAGGTATTTCCAAAACCCGTGGGAAAACGAGAATGAAAATTTTCTGGCAGAAGGTGAAGAGATGTCGATTAGGTTTGAAGCATTTGAGTTCGCTTTCAGCAAGAAATAAAGATCCTAGGCCGTTTTTGCAAGTACAGCTACTCGGTCGTACTGTCTACGGATTGTTAGACTCAGGAGCGTCCATTAGTTGTGCGGGCGGGGAGTTTTGCGAAAAGAATTGGTGTGTGGAGAAGTGGCATTTAAACGCATCAAAAGAAAGATTTTACACAGCCGATGGTAAAGCACAGACAATAGAGGGTATAATGGAAGTAGAAATCGAATACGGCAATGAGAGGAGGTCTCTGCGGTCAGCAGCATGCTGCCTACTGCCCGTAGGAGTAGGCTCTTCGCAGACTTCACACCTGCCTCCCATAGTCCTCCTCCCATGTGCGGCGCTCGAGGCGGTATGAACGCAAATTCGCATCCGCCTCTTGATGCGAATCCGCGAACTTCGTCCGCCTCTTCCTCGAGCGCCTTCCGCAGAGCGCTGAGGAACGGCGAATTCGTCGCGTTGTCGCAATGGACGGTCTGGGAATATCCTCGGCGACCGACGAACCTTTGGAAAGCCAACAAAAATGAGTTAGTAGTCAAATCCGAAACAAGCTCTAAGTGAACCGCTTTGGACGCAAAACAAGCGAAAAGCGCGATATACGACTTGTATGGGGGCCTTCCGCGAATCTTCAATGTCGTCGAGACTGGTCCACAAAAATCTACGCCGCAAATGGAAAATGGGCGGAAAGTACGGAGCCGGTCTGCGGGTAAATTTACCATTAATTTCGTCAGCAGTCAAGGCTTGCATTTAAAGCAGCGGATACACGAACGAACTGTCTGACTGCAGACCTCTTGAGCGTTTACGATCCAAACACTCTGCCGGAGCATGCTCACAAGTGCTCGTGGACCGACATGAAAATTTGAATTGTGCAGATGACGAACATAGAGTGTTATTGCGAGCGCTTCGTCAAAAAAGGAAACTTGGCATTGTATGATATAGGAGCTTTAGCGAGTCGCCCCCTACCCTCAACAACGAAAAAGTACACCAAGTCCATTGTGTGTCTTCATGGATGAATGGGTTCAGCCGCTGAAGACTCGGACCGACTTTAGATCCTTTCCGAACTTTCTCTATTTCTTCCCGATTCTCGTGACGTTGAATAATTTCGACAATTTTGTAAAAGGCTTCACCATACTCGGTCGGTGAGACCGTTATCTCGAACCGTACGCTCGGGTTTCTACATTTTTCTTATAAAGCGGAACATATAACAAAACACTCTAAGCAGCTTGAGTTGTGACGAGAATCCTTCGATGACATCTACTAACTCCGAACTTTCCACGGCAGAGGTCAGTCCGACCGATGTCTTCCTCTTCTACAGCTTAATATCTTCTGAAGGCTCGAAATGAGGGTTTTAGGCCAACTCTCCTCCTCATCCTTCAAGAATGATGGTCCTTCGAACCAGATTGACTGGACGATTTCGTTGATGTCACAACCTCTTGACACAATGTCTGTCTGTCTGTCTGTCTTGTCGCCCATTGCTCAAAGGCTATAAGAGCTAGAGCAAGCTAGCTAGCTATAAGAGCTAGAGTTAGCATAGAGCTAACGAGAAGAACGTACGGAGTCGCTGTAAACGCGACTCTACTTTTTATACCCGTACTCAGTCAGTACACATGTGATTTATGTGGAATTTTCAAATGTTTTATCAGTTTTTACATTTTACATTTGTTTGCTGCATCTGTCATCTACATCTACATCAGTTCTCACAACAACACACGTACACTGCACGAGGAAAGAGTCTGTGAGCGTGAGTGTGAGTGTTGAGAGAATCTGCAGCGACAATCAACCCCAATAAATGACTCACGTTGCATGGATAGGGGGGAAATCGCTGCTGAAAATTCATTTGATCATTGAGGCTACAATAATGATCCGATCTGAACCAAATTCTGGAATCTGGTAGATATGGTCCTTTTCTACGATACTGCATTCCGAAGCTTTTTTTTCTATCTTCAAAATTGTGGATTGTGAAAATTTAGAAAGAGTTTTTCTAATAAAATAAACCGAAAACTTGGGTGGGTAAAGATTTTATTGGCCGAAGGAAATGGGACGTGCTCGATCGAAATTCAAAATTCAAAATTATATTCTAAAAAATTCAAACAATTCCTCTGAAGCCTAGCTTACCTACGGTGGCAAAGCGGGGCGAATTCGCCGAGAGCGAGAGAGAGCTTTTATTGTGCTGCCGCCTTGCCCTGACCTACTTACACTAGACTTCATAAACAACAATTCCTAAACTAACGAAACACCGGCCCCGTTGAAGGCCTGCGCAGCTTCCACTCAATGGTAGAGGCGCCAGCTTATGGATGGCCCTCCGAAACACTCCTCCATCGCTCCTCCTAATGTCGACGACTCTGACCATGCCGTCCTCCCCTGCGTGCGTGGCGACTATCCTCCCTAATCGCCACTCCTGCGGAGGCAGGTTGTCTTCTGCCACGATGACGAGGTCTCCTTCCTTGGCGTCGGGTCTCCGTTGGTGCCACTTGGCCCGCACCTGCAGCGCCAGGACATACTCGCGGGACCATCGCCGCCAAAACGCCTGCCTGACTGACGAGACAAGTCGCCATCGCCGCAAGCAGCTGGGACTCTCCTGGTCCGGAGTCCGCAGTGCTGGGGGCGATGAGCGACCCACCTGTCAGCAGGTGCCCGGGCGTGAGGGCCTCGCCGTCGCTGGGGTCCTGGCTGATGGAACCCAGCGGCCTGGAGTTCAGCACGGCCTCGACTCCGACGAGTACCGTGGCGAGCTTCTCTGCGGTCAGCAGCGTGCTGCCTACTGCCCGTAGGAGTAGGCTCTTCGCAGACTTCACACCTGCCTCCCATAGTCCTCCCATTTGCGGTATGAACGCAAATTCGCATCCGCCTCTTGATGCGAATCCGCGAACTTCGTCCGCCTCTTCCTCGAGTGCCTTCCGCAGAGCGCTGAGGAACGACGAATTCGTCGCGTTGTCGCAATGGACGGTCTGGGAATATCCTCGGCGACCGACGAACCTTTGGAAAGCCAACAAAAAGGAGTTAGTAGTAAAATCAGAAACAAGCTCTAAGTGAACCGCTTTGGACGCAAAACAAACGAAAAGCGCGATATATGACTTGTATGGGGGCCTTCCTCGAATCTTCAATGTCGTCGAGACTGGTCCACAAAAATCTACGCCGCAAATGGAAAATGGGCGAAGAGCACGGAGCCGGTCTGCGGGTAAATTTACCATTAATTTCGTCAGCAGTCAAGGCTTGCATTTAAAGCAGCGGATACACGAACGAACTGTCTGACTGCAGACCTCTTGAGCGTTTCACAAGTGCTCGTGGACCGACATGAAAATTGGAATTGTGCAGATGACGAACATAGCTCCGCACGAATTGCGAGCGCTTCGTCAAGAGCAAAGAAAAACTTGGCATTGTATGATATAGGAGCTTTAGCTAGTCGCCCCCTACCCTCAACAACGAAAAGTACACCAAAAGTCCCAGTGTCTTCATGGATGAATGAGTTCAACCGCTGAAGACTCGGACCGACTTTAGATCCTTTCCGAACTATCTCTATTTCCTCCTGATACTCGTGACGTTGGATAATTTCGACAATTTTGTAAATGGCTTCACCATACTCGGTCGGTGAGACCGTTTTCTCGAACCGTACGCTCGGGTTTCTACATTTTCTTATAAAACGGAACAGATAACAAAACACTCTAAGCAGCTTGAGGTGTGACGAGAATCCTTCGATGACATCTACCAACTCCGAACTTTCCACGGCAGCGGTCAGTCCGACCGATGTCTTCCTTTTCCAGCTCAATATCTTCTGAAGGCTCGAAATGAGGGTTTTAGGCCAACTCTCCTCCTCATCCTTCAGGAATGATGGTCCTTCGAACCAGATTGACTGGACTATTTCGTTGATGTCACAACCTCTGGACACAATGTCTGTCTGTCTGTCTGTCTTGTCGCCCATTGCTCAAAGGCTATAAGAGCTAGAGGAACCAAACTTCTTATCCAGTCATTTGCGCTCAGCATAGAGCTAACGAGAAAGAACGTACGGAGTCGCTGCAAACGCAACCCTACTTTTTATACCCGTACTCAGTCAGTACACATTTGATTTATGTGGAATTTTCCAATGTTTTATCAGTTTTACATTTTACATTTTACATTTGTTTGCTGCATCTGTCATCTACATCTACATCAGTTTTCACAAAAACACACGTACACTGCACGAGGCAGAGTCTGTGAGTGTGAGAGAATCTGCAGCGACAATCAACCACAATAAATGACTCACGTTGCATGGAGATGGGGTAAATCGCTTCTGAAAATTCATTTGATCATTGTGGCTACAATAATGATCCGATCTGAACCAAATTCTGGAATCTGGTAGATATGGTCATTTTCTACGATACTGCATTTTTCGTTTTTTCTATCTTCAAAATTGTTGATTTTCGTCTTTTGGGGCGGCGGAAGGTGGCGGGGCGAAATTTTGAAATACACTTGTTCTGTGGTTTGGTATCACAGGAGTCTTTGCAGAAAGTTTGGTTGCTCTAGCTCTTATAGTCTCTGAGATCCAGGCGACACAAAAATACAAAAACCAAATCGACTCGTTTTCGTGTGAGTGCGAAATAGAGGGAAAGAAGTTTTTCGTATGTTTTCTCTATTGTGGCTATATTAATGATCCGATCTGACGGGCACCTGATAGATATGGTCTTTTTCTATGATACTACTTTTTTACTTTTTGTTATATTCAAAATTGTGGACGCCACATCTGTGCGCCCTTTGTGGAGGCGGAAGTGAGCGGGGCGAAATTTTGAAACACTTTTCTAGGAGGTGAGGTATCACATCAGTCTGGAACAATGAGTGAAAAACAAGACGGACGGACTGACATGGCTATATCAACTCGGCTATTGATGCTGATCAAGAATATATATACTTTGTGGGGTCGGAAACGCCTCCTCCTTCTGTGTGTTACACACATCCACTTTTACCACAAATACAATATACCCCTTTTACTCTTCGAGTCCTCTTCAAAAACTCCTTGTCTTCACCTGTTCAGGTTGCTTCTGGAGTACCACAGGGCAGCCATCTAGGCCCCCTACTTTTCACAATCTTTATTCATGACCTCCCCTTAGTATTAACAAACTCGCGAGCACTAATGTATGCGGATGACGTTAAACTCTGTGTCCAGTATAAGGACATTTCATTTCACTCTCGCTTGCAATCCGATCTCAATAACTTTCAGTCATGGTGTTGTGCAAATATGTTACACCTGAATGCCTCGAAATATAAAGTAATGACATTTCATCGCTCCAGCCCCTTGCTGGCACTTACACCCTCTGCGGTGGCACTCTTGTGAGTTAAACTAGATCCCACGTTAAAGTTTTCTGAACAGATTTCTACCATGGTAAATAAAGCCATAGGAGTGCTTGGGTTTATAAAGAGGTGGTCAAAGGAATTTGACGACCCCTAAATAACGAAGACTCTTTATGCTTCGCTTGTTCGTCCGATTTTAGAGTAGGGCTCTTGTGTATGGTGGCCTCAGTACAAAGTACACCAATACCGTATAGAATCAGTCCAGAAAAACATTTAACTTTTTGCTCTGCGTGGCCTCAACTGGGATGAAGGTGTGAGACTGCCTTCTTAGTCTCGTAGATTGCTCTTAATAAACCTTCCATCCTTACTCGATCGTAGAAAAAATGCTTGGTGTGATTTTCATGCACAACTTGATCAGGGGTGACATCGACAGCCCTGACTTTTTGAACCGCATAAACTTCACGATTCCTATTAGGTCCTCTAGAAATTGTATTCCTTTGTACCTTCCACTGTGTAGATCGAATTATTCCTTGCATGAACCGTTTCGGATCTTATGCTCGGATTATAATTCTTCTACCATATAATATCCACCACTAAATCACTTCCTCTACTTAAATTACTAATACTAAAATACCTTGCACGTAATTAGTAATATTCTTTTTTTTTAACTTTGTGTTTAGCCTAATTTTTCCTCGAATATTAGTCTAACACCTATCTTTCCTGCATGTTCGCGATCGGTTTCGGTACACGTGTCGCGCGTCATACGGCAGCGCCCCTCGGTCGGTTAGGCGGGAGGAGGGCTGCGTATCTGCCAGGGATCCGCGCGTATCAGGCTTCGGCTTGATATCGCATGGGCCAATTGATGGTGTAGTCATTGCACACCAACGTCCTAAAGTATAAAGTATCTACCTCCGCAACGCGTGCACCAAATTAATTTACTTTTCTATAAATAGGTTCCTCAAGAATTAAGAAAGTATGTATGTATGTATGTAGGAACTGCTGCTGATGACATTAATGCGTGTTTGAAAACATCTCTAGAAAGTGTGGCATGGTTTTCACAAGAAAATGTTTACTTTTCTATAAATAGGCTCCACACGAATTGAGGAAGTATGTTTGTATGTATGTAGGAACTGCTGTTGATGAAATTAATGCGTGTTTGAAAAAATCTAGTTTGTGGAACTGTGAAAACACTCATATTGGCTTCAAATGTACGTGTTCAATAACAAAAAGGACGCTTTAGCAGATTCGTTTTCCAGACAACTGTTAGACCGTTAATGTAAGGAATACTTCGAAGAAATACTTGATTCAGAGTGTGATTCCAAATCTATACTATAAATTTGTAAAAAAATCTGTGTGTATGCATCTATCTCCGCAATTGCATGCGGTAATAAAAAAAAAAATCAAATTTGGACTAAAATGTGTGTTTGAAGGCCTATTTCATTTCATTTTGTGTCATTCTGCAACAGAACATTTTATGATAGATTTTGATTTTTATAACTTTTTGTGTTAAAAATTTGTTATTTAAAATATTATTGAAAATGCGAAATGCGAACGGGAAGTGCGTCACGAGCTGTGGCTTCGAGGAGCCGTGAAAGTAGTCAAAACATTACAATTCGCAATAAAAATAATCACCTACGCACAGCAAGGTCCGAGGTACGAAATCTACAAGGTGTTGCGTTCGCGTACAATAGTGTCACCGATAACACTTCTCATAGGAAAATAGGAGCCAACAAGGGCTGGAGCGATGAAATGTCATTACTTTACATTTCGAGGCATTCAGGTGTAACATATTTGCACAACACCATGACTGAAAGTTATTGAGATCGGATTGCAAGCGAGAGTGTCCTTATGTCCTTTATACTGAACACAGAGTTTAACGTCATCCGCATACATGAGTACTCGAGAGTTTGTTAATACTGAAGGCAGGTCATTAATGAAGAGTGTGAAAAGTAGGGGCCAAGATGGCTGCCCTGTGGTACTCCAGAAGTAACCTGAACAAGTGAAGACAAAGGAGTTTTTGAAGAGCACTCTTTGAGACCTAGAGCAAAGGTAGCTTGAAATCCATTTCAAAAAAGATTGGGCGGAAACCCTAAAATGTCAAGTTTTTGTGCTAAAGGGAATGGTTTACAGAGTCGAATGAGTTTAGAGTTTACTGAAATCGGTGTAAATGACATCCGTCTGCATGTTACCATGGAAGCCTTTAATAATAAAAGAGGTAAACTCTAGTAAATTTGTAGTTGTTGATCGTCGCCTTATAAATCCGTGCTGAGCTGGAGATATAAGTGATTTGCAGAGATGTTGCAAGTGCGGGGTTAAAGTTTTCTCAAACATTTTTGGAATAGCGGATAACTTTTGATATACCTCTGTAATTCATTGCGTCAGACTTACTACCTTTCTTATGGAGAGGAATAATAAACGATTCCTTCCATATCGGGGGGAAACAGGAGGAGTTAAGGGATAGGGTGAATAGTTTAAGCAGTGAGCTTTCATTTAACGTAGGACTGAAAATGCCGTTCGATCTTGGTAAACTGTATGGATACGGCTGACCGGAGTAGCTTTCATGGGAATAGATTGTTTTGAAAAAAATTGTGCAAAAAGATCGGCAATGGCCTGATCATTGTTTGCCGACGAATTATGAAATGATAGCGAGGATGGATGTGCGGACGTTTTACGCTTGCTGTTTACGAAGCTGTAAAACTGTTTAGGGTCCTGAGAAAAGCGCATCCTACATCGAGCTAGGTAATTTTTGTAGCATTGAGCGTTTACAATGGTGAAATTTGACCGAGCTATTACATAGCGAGAGAGAGAAGAAGGAGAGCCAACTTCTTGAAATTTTTATAAAGTCTTGATTTTATGTTTTTAGACTGGATAGCTCTTTTGGTAAAACCAAGGGGCTTCCCAGATCTAATCGGACAAAAAATATGGGACACAGGAATCAAAAAGAGTGTGTCAAGTATATTATAGAAAATGTTTGTGCCTTTTTATAACGTCAGTGCACAAGTACAGAGCGGACCAATCAAAATCCCTAATCAGGCTATTATGCTTCGTAAAACTCGGCCTTACGAAAGCAGCGGACACGTTTAGAAAGCTTATCTGATCGATCCAATACAGAAGGTCCAATATCGACCGATACTTCGAAAAGTAGGATGGAAGGAGCGGAAGGGGCTCGGGTTAACAACGCTATGGTCGGATCGAGACGAAGCAGAGATCGAGCAATCGACCCAAGGAATTTTTCACATGGTTGACTTGAGACTTGGGACAGGTCTAGCAAGCCGTCAATAAAGTCATGTCGTGATATGGGCACAAGGTTATTCGACTCGTTTACCGAAGACCAAACAGTGCCTGGCAAATTGAAATCCCCAGAACTATCATGTGGTCTTTATCTGATAGCGAGGAAGAAACAGTTTTTAAAGCGGACAGGTGCTGCTCGTATATAGAGATATCGAAGACGGTGGAATGTACGAGCAGGTAATGAAAATAGAAAAAAGGCTGGAAGAATCAGTTTTATGCACAGAATTCCAGGTCTTGTGGAACCTGGAATATGAAATGTTCCGACGTGAAGTTAAGTCCACTGCGATGAGGACCCTCCTCCA
>CM019043.1:20827569-20863212 GCA_009664405.1 Drosophila bifasciata
ACCAAACTTCTTATCCAGTCATTTGCGCTAAGCATAGAGCTAACGAGAAAGAACGTACGGAGTCGCTGTAAACGCGACTCTACTTTTTATACCCGTACTCAGTCAGTACACATGTGATTTATGTGGAATTTTCAAATGTTTTATCAGTTTTTACATTTTACATTTTACATTTGTTTGCTGCATCTGTCATCTACATCTACATCAGTTCTCACAACAACACACGTACACTGCACGAGGCAGAGTCTGTGAGCGTGAGTGTGAGTGTGAGAGAATCTGCAACGACAATCAACCCCAATAAATGACTCACGTTGCATGGAGAGGGGAAAATCGCTGCTGAAAATTCATTTGATCATTGTGGCTACAATAATGATCGGATCTGAACCAAATTCTTGAATCTGGTAGATATGGTCATTTTCTACGATACTGCATTTTTCTTTTTTTTCTATCTTAAAAATTGTGGATTTTCGTCATTTAGGAGGGTGGAAGGGGCGGGGCGAAGTTTTGAAATACACTTGTTCAGGTTTGGTATCACAGGAGTCTTGGCAGAAAGTTTGGTTGCTCTAGCTCTTATAGTCTCTGAGATCCAGGCGACACAAAATACAAAAACCAAATTGACTCGTTTTTGTGTGAGTGCGAAAGAGAGGGAAAGAAGTTTTTTCGTATGTTTTTCTCTATTGTGGCTATATTAATGATCCGATCTGATAAGCACCTGATATATATGGTCTTTTTCTATGATACTGCATTTTTACTTTTTTGTTATATTCAAAATTGTGGACGCCACAAATGTGCGCCCTTTGTGGGGGCGGAAGTGGGCCCCCACTTGATACACTTTTCTAGGAGTGAGATATCACATCAGTCTGGAAAAAAATTTGATTGGTCTAGCTCTAATAGCCTTCGAGCAATGAGTGAGAAAATGTTTACTTTTCTATAAATAGGCTCCACACGAATTGAGGAAGTATGTTTGTATGTATGTGGGAACTGCTGTTGATGAAATTAATGCGTGTTTGAAAAAATCTAATTTGTGGAACTGTGAAAACACTCATATTGGCTTCAAATGTACGTGTTCAATAACAAAGGACGCTTTTAGCAGATTCGTTTTCAGACAATTGTTAGACCGTTAATGTAAGGAATACTTCGAAGAAATACTTGATTCAGGTGTGATTCCAAATCTATACTATAAATTTGTAAAAAAATTTGTGTGTATGCATCTATCTCACAGTGCATGCGGTAATAAAAAAAATCAAATTTGGACTAAAATGTGTGTTTGAAGCCTATTTCATTTTCATTTTTGTCATTCTGTAACAGAACATTTTATGATAGATTTTTGATTTTTTAACTTTTGTGTTAAAAATTTTTTATTTAAAATATTATTCTTGAAAATGCGAAATGCGAACAGGAAGTGCGTCACGAGCTGGCTTGAGGAGCCGTGAAAGTAGTCAAAACATTACAATTCGCAATAAAAATAATCACCTACGCACAGCAAGGTCCGAGGTAATGAAATCTACAAAGGTGTTGCGTTCGCGTACAATAGTGTCACCTATAACACTTCTCATAGGAAAATTATAATGAACGATCGTAAGTATTGTCAGGCATACAAATTTAAAGTTGAAGCAGATGGGATGTGCTGTACAAGTGGTAAAGTGAAGTGCCTGAATTGGAGAGCACACCATAATAATTGAGCACATTACCGAGCTGGTAATTTGTTACCTTTCGACAACGCAGACTACCAATTTTGCAATTTATATTATCGAGAACGCGGAAGATGAAGCTGATCGTCAGTGCGCCATTCTTACCAACAGAATTCCGAGTATTCCGACTGACATGCCATTTCCCATTCGTATTGCTTTTTGCTATGACTAACAATAAATCCACAAGGACAGTCGTTTGCAAATTTGTGGTTTAGATTTGGAGCATCTGGTATTTTCACACGATCCTTCGACCTTAGGTATTCATTGTACCGACGGCAAAACAAAAAATATTGTTTATCACAAAGCATTCCAATAAATATTATATGTTACTACATCAAACTATCATTGTGTTACACTTGGCTTGCTTCCTGTGGGGCTGCGCCGTAGCTCTCGACCCTAGGGCTGGGTAATTCGAGCAATGAGTGAAAAACAAGACGGACGGAGAGACATGGCTATATTAACTCGGCTATTGATGCTGATCAAGAATATATATACTTTATGGGGTCGGAAACGCCTCCTTCTGTGTGTTACACACATCCACTTTTAGCACAAATACAATATACCCTTTTACTTTTCGAGTCCGGTGATAAAAATTATTGTCACAAACGTACGCAAAATAGAAGGGTTTTGTATGTACCCACTATTCTAAAATGTATGAGAAAATTTTAACCCCGCACTTGCAACATCTCTGCAAATCACTTATATATCCAGCTCAGCACGGATTTATAAAGCGTCGAACAACAACCACAAATTTACTAGAGTTTACCTCTTTTTATAATTAAAGGCTTCATGGTCCATGGATTTCAGAAAAGCATTCGACTCTGTAAACCATTCCCTTTAGCACAAAAACATTTTAGGGTTTCCGTCCAATCTTTTGAAATGGATTTCCAGCTACCTTTGCTCTAGGTCTCAAAGAGTCCTCTTCAAAAACTCCTTGTCTTCACCTGTTCAGGTTACTTCTGGAGTACCACAGGGCAGCCATCTAGGCCCCCTACTTTTTCACACTCTTTATTAATTACCTGCCTTCAGTATTAACAAACTCTCGAGCACTCATGTATGCGGATGACGTTAAACTCTGTGTCAGTATAAGGACATTTCATTTCCTCTCTTGCAATCCGATCTCAATAACTTTCAGTCATGGTGTTGTGCAAATATGTTACACCCTGAATGCCTCGAAATGTAAAGTAATGACATTTCATCGCTCCAGCCTCTTGCTGGCACTTACACCCTCTGCGGTGGCTCTCTTTGCAGTATTCCGATGATTCCGACTGACATGCCATTTTTCCCATTCGTATTGCTTTTGCTATGACTAACAATAAATCACAAGGACAGTCGTTTGCAAATTTGTGGTTTAGATTTGGAGCATCTGGTAGATTTCTACCATGGTAAATAAAACCATAGGCTTGGGTTTATAAAGAGGTGGCCAAAGGAATTTGACGACCCTAAATAACGAAGACTCTTTATGCTTCGCTTGTTCGTCCGATTTTACAGTACGACTCTTGTGTATGGTGGCCTCAGTACAAAGTACACTAATACCGTATAGAATCAGTCAGAAAAACATTTATCTTTTGCTCTGCGTGGCCTCAACTGGGATGAAGGTGTGAGACTGCCTTCTTAGTCTCGTAGATTGCTCTTAATAAACCTTCCATCCTTACTCGATCGTAGAAAATGCTTGGTGTGATTTTCATGCACAACTTGATCAGGGGGTGACATCGACAGCCCTGACTTTTTGAACCGCATAAACTTCGATTCCTATAAGATCCTCTAGAAATTGTATTCCTTTGTACCTTCCACTGTGTAGATCGAATTATTCCTTGCATGAACCGTTTTCGGATCTTATGCTCGGATTATAATTCTTCTACCATATAATATCCACCACTTATTCACTTCCTCTACTTAAATCACTAATACCAACATACCTCGTATTTAGTAATATTCTTTTTGTAACTTTGCATGCTTAGCGTTGTGTTTAGCCCTAATTTTTCACGAATATTAGTCTAACGCCTATCTTTCCTGCATGTTCGCGATCGGTTTCGGTACACGTGTCGCGCGTCATACGGCAGCGCCCCTCGGTCGGTTGGGCGGGGGAGGGCTGCGTATCTGCCAGGGGATCGCGCGTATCAGGCTTCGGCTTGATATCGCATGGGCCACTTGATGGTGCAGTCATTGCACACCAACGTCCTAAAGTATAAAGTATCTATCTCCGCAACGCGTGCACCAAATTAATTTACTTTTCTACAAATAGGTTCCTCAAGAATTAAGAAAGTATGTATGTATGTATGTAGGAACTGCTGCTGATGACATTAATGCGTGTTTGAAAACATCTCTAGAGGTGTGGCATGGTTTTCACAAAGAAAATGTTTACTTTTTCTATAAATAGGCTCCACACGAATTGAGGAAGTATGTTTGTATGTATGTGGGAACTGCTGTTGATGAAATTAATGCGTGTTTGAAAAAATCTAATTTGTGGAACTGTGAAAACACTCATATTGGCTTCAAATGTACGTGCTCAATAACAAAAAAGGACGCTTTAGCAGATTCGTTTTCAGACAATTGTTAGACCGTTAATGTAAGGAATACTTCGAAGAAATACTTGATTCAGAGTGTGATTCAAATCTATACTATAAATTTGTAAAAAAAAAAAATGTGTGTGTATGCATCTATCTCACAATTGCATGCGGTAATAAAAAAATCAAATTTGGACTAAAATGTGTGTTTGAAGGCCTATTTCATTTCATTTTGTGTCATTCTGTAACAGAACATTTTATGATAGATTTTGATTTTTATAACTTTTTGTGTTAAAAATTTTTTATTTAAAATATTATTCTTGAAAATGCGAAATGCGAACGGGAAGTGCGTCACGAGCTGTGGCTTCGAGGAGCCGTGAAAGTAGTCAAAACATTACAATTCGCAATAAAAAATAATCACCTACGCACAGCAAGGTCCGAGGTACGAAATCTACAAGGTGTTGCGTTCGCGTACAATAGTGTCACCTATAACACTTCTCATAGGAAAATTATAATGAACGATCGTAGTCGCTATTGTCAGGCATACAAATTTAAAGTTGAAGCAGATGGGATGTGCTGTACGAGTGGTAAAGTGAAGTGCCTGGATTGGAGAGCACACTATAACCATTGAGCACATTACCGAGCTGGCCATTTGTTACCTTTCGACAACGCAGACTACCAATTTTTGCAATTATATATTATCGGGAACGCGGAAGATGAAGCTGATCGTCAGTGCGCCATTCTTACCAACAAATTCCGAGTATTCCAACTGACATGCCATTTCCCATTCGTATTGCTTTTTGCTATGACTAACAATAAATCACAAGGACAGTCGTTGCAAATTTGTGGTTTAGATTTGGAGCATCTGGTATTTTCACACGATCCTTCGACCTTAGGTATTCATTGTACCGACGGCAAAACAAAAAAATATTGTTTATCACAAAGCATTCCAATAAATATTATATATTTACTACATCAAACTATCATTGTGTTACACTTGGCTTGCTTCCCTGTGGGGCTGCGCCGGCTAACTCTCTCGACCTAGGGCTGGGTAATTCCCTCCCCGCCATTACGGAGTCGCTGTAAACGCGATTCTACTTTTTATACCCGTACTCAGTCAGTACACATGTGATTTATGCGGAATTTTCAAATGTTTTATAAGTTTTACATTTTACATTTTACATTTGTTTTGCTGCATCTGTCATCTACATTCACATCAGTTCTCCACAAGAACACACGTACACTGCGCGAGGCAGAGTGTGTGAGTGTGAAGAATCTGGTAGAGACAATCAACCACAATAAATGACTCACGTTGCATGGAGATGGAGGAAATTGCTTCTGAATCATTGTGGCTCATTTGATCAATGTGGCTACAATAATGATCCGATCTGAACCAAATTCTGGAATCTGGTAGATATGGTCATTTTCTACGATACTGCATTTTTCTATCTTCAAAATTGTGGATTTTCGTCATTTGGGGGCGGAAGGGGGCGGGGGCGAAGTTTTGAAATACACTTGTTCAGGTTTGGTATCACAGGAGTCTTGGCAGAAAGTTTGGTTGCTCTAGCTCTTATAGTCTCTGAGACCCAGGCGACACAAAATACAAAAACCAAATCGACTCGTTTTTTGTGTGAGTGCGAAAGAGAGGAAAAGAAGTTCTTCGTATGTTTTCTCTATTGTGGCTATATTAAGGGATCCGATCTGATGGGCACCTGATAGATATGGTCTTTTTCTATGATACTGCATTTTTACTTTTTGTTGTATTCAAAATTGTGGATGCCACAAACGTGCGCCCGGGGCGGCGGGGCGGGGCGAAATTTTGATACACTTTTTCTAGGAGTGAGATATCACATGTCTGGGAAAAAAATTTGATTGGTCTAGCTCTAGCCTTCGAGCAATGAGTCAAAACAAGACGGACGGACAGACATGGCTATATCAACTCGGCTATTGATGCTGATCAAGAATATATATACTTTATGGGGTCGGAAACGCCTCCTTCTGTGTGTGTTACACACATCCACGTTTAGCACAAATACAATACATATGCCCTTTTACTTTTCGAGTACGGCAATAAAAATATTGTCACAAACGTACGCAAAATAGAAGGGTTTTGTATGTATCCGCTATTCTAAAAATGTATGAGAAAATTTTAACCCCGCATTTTGCAACATCTCTGCAAATCCTTATATATCAGCTCAGCACGGATTTATAAAGCGTCGAACAACAACCACAAATTTACTAGAGTTTACCTCTTTTATAATTAAAGGCTTCCATGGTCCATGGATTTCAGAAAAGCATTCGACTCTGTAAACCATTCCTTTTTAGCACAAAACATTTTAAGGTTTTCAAAGCCAATCTTTTTGGAAATGGATTTCCAGCTACCTTTGCTTTCTAGGTCTCAAGAGTCCTCTTCAAAACTCCTTGTCTTCACCTGTTCAGGTTACTTTTGGGTACCACAGGGCCCATCTACTTTCACACTCTTTATTAATTACCTGCCTTCCGTATTAACAAACTCTCGAGCACTCATGTATGCGGATGACGTTAAACTGTGTGTCAGTATAAGGACATTTCATTTCACTCTCTCTTGCAATCCGATCTCAATAACTTTCAGTCATGGTGTTGTGCAAATATGTTACACCTGGATGCTCGAAATGTAAAGTAATGACATTTCATAGCTCAGCCCTTGCTGGCCATACACCCTCTGCGGTGTGCGGTTCTCTTGACTGACATGCCATTTCCATTCATTGCTTTTGATGACCTAACAATAAAACTAGGACAGTCGTTGCAAATTTTTTTAATTTGGGCACAGATTTCTACCATGGTAAATAAAACCATAGGCTTGGGTTTATAAAGAGGTGGTCAAAGATTTGACGACCCTAAATAACGAAGACTCTTCTATATTTCGCTTGTTCGATTTTTAGAGGTACGACTCTTGTGTAGCGGGTGGCCTCAGTACAAAATTACACTAAGACCGTATAGAATCAGTCAGAAAAACTTTTATCTTTTTGCTCTGCGTGGCCTCAACTGGGATGAAGGTGTGAGACTGCCTTCTTACTCTCGTAGATTGCTCTTAATAAACCTTCCATCTTTACTCGATCGTAGAAAAAATGATTGGTGTGATTTTTATGCAAAACTTGATCAGGGTAACATCGACAGCCTGACTTTTTGAACCACGCATAAACTTCACGATTCCTATAAAGATCCTCTAGAAATTGTATTCCTTTGTACCTTCCACTGTGTAGATCAGATTATTCCTTGCATGAACCGTTTCGGATCTTATGCTCGGATTATAATTCTTCTACCATATATAACCCACCAAAATTCACTTCGCTAAATCACTTTACCAACTTATACACTCGTATTTAGTAATATTCTTTTGTAACTTTTCATGCTTAGCGTTTTGTGTTTTAGGGCTAATTTTCTTCTCGGGGATAGTCTAACACCTATCTTCGGCTTGTTATCGCATGGGTTTCGTTGATGGTGCGCGTCATTGCACAGCAACGTCCTAAAATATAAAGTATCTATCTCCGCAACGCGGTTGCCAGGGATTAATTTACTTTTTCTACAAATAGGTTCCTCAAAAGAATTAGTCGTAATATTCAATCACACTAGGAACTGCTGCCGTGGCTTGATTAATGCGTGTTTGAAAACATCTCTAGAGGTGTGGCATGGTTTTCACAAAATGTTTGCTTTCGGAACTAAATAGGCTCCACACGAATTGAGGTGGTATGTTTTGTATGTATGTAGAACTGCGAAAAATGTAAATTAATGCGTGTTTGAAAAAATCTAATGCGTGGAACTGTGAACCCGCTCATATTGGCTTCAAATGTACGTGTTCAATAACAAAGGACGCTTTAGCAGATTCGTTTTCAGACAATTGTTTAGACCGTTAAGGTAAAGTCTAACGCAAGAAATACATTTGATTCAGAGTGTGATTTAAATTTATAAAATTAAATCCCCAAAAAAACATCTTGCAAATTGCTTATATCTCCAGCAATTTTGATATTTATAAGGCGAAATTTGGACTAAAATGTGTGTTTGAAGGCCTATTTCATTTCATTTTGTATCATTCTGTAACAAGAACATTTTATGATAGATTTTGACTTTTTATAACTTTTTGTGTTAAAATTTTAGCATTTTAAAAACAAAATTCTTGAAAATGCGGTTTCCGCCCAATCGTTTTGAAATGGATTTCAAGGAGCCTTTGCTGTGGGTCTCAAAGAGTCCTCTTCAAAAATAATCCTTGTGTCTTCACCTGTTCAGATTACAAAATACTACAAGGTGTTGCTTTTCACAATCTTTTATTAATGACCTTCTCTTAGGAAAATTATAACAAACGATCGAAATCGCTATTCATGTATGCGGATCCACGTTAAACTGGGTGTCCATTATAAGGTACATTTCATTGCCTCTCTTTAATCCGATCTCCAATAACCTTTCAGTCATACCGTGCTGGCAAATATGTTAAATTTTGACAGCGCGAAATGTAAATTTTGCAATTATATTTCCGGCTCCAGCGGAAGATGGCTGATCGTCACCCATTTCTGCGGTGGTTCTATTCTTGACATGCCATTTCCCATTGGTTGCTTTTGACCTAGACTAGAACTAGACCCCAAGTTAAAATTTTCTGAACAGATTTCTACCATGAGTATTTTAAAACCATCCTTCGACCTTAGGTATTTTGTACCGACGGTTGGTCAAAAATTTGTTTATCCCCTATATAACCAAGACTCTCTATATTTAGCTTGTTCATTCGATTTTATTTACACTTACTGCTCTTGTGTATGGTGCCCTAAGCCCTAGGGCTGGGTACACCAAGACCGTATAGAATCAGTCTGTAAAAACTTTTTACTTTTTGCTCTGCGTGGCCTCAGCGCTGGGATGAAGATTTATGCTTATTTTCGTAGTTTTGCCTCTTTTTAAATTTTCCATCCTTACTTAATGCTGTCATGTGATTTTCATCTCAAACTTAATCACGTACACATCGCGGGCCCTGACTTGTTGAGAATCCGCATAAACTTCACGATTCTATTAGATCCTCTAGAAATTTTATTCGTTTTGAGAAATTCCTTCCACTGTGAAGATCAATAATTTCCTTGCCTGAACCATTTTCGGAATCTGGTAGATGGTCATTTAATTCGTTCTACTGCATTTTTTCAAATCTTCAAAAAATGGACTTCCTCTACTTAAATCACTAATAATTAGTAATATTTTTTGTAACTTTTCGGGTTTAGCGTTGTGTTTAGTCCTAATTTTTTCTCGAATATTAGTCTAACCTATCTCTCAAAGGCCACATGTTCCGATTGGTTTCGTTTTGTGTCGCGCGTCATGCGGAAAGCGTTTTTTCGTAGGTTGGGCTGGAGGAGGCGCGGTTGCCAGGGATCCCGATCTTAGTGGGCTTCGGCTTGGTCGCATAGTGGTCTTTTTCAATGCCCCCCATTTTTACTTTTTCCGTGGATTCAAAATGTCGTTCCCACAAACAAACGAACTGACCCAATTCCGAAGGTACGGACACTAATCAAGAGATAATCAGATGTCTGGGAAAAATTACAGTGGTATAGCTTAATAGCTTTAAAGAAACAACGAAAAAATCAAGACATCATGACGACATGGCTATATCAACTCGGGTACTGCGATCGGCTGTGAACACTATGGGGTCTTAAACTATTCACCCTATAGTATTAACTCCTCATGTTGCCTAAATACTGGACATATACCTTTTATTTTTCTCTCCATAGAAAGGTAGTGGCAGTCTAACGCAATGAATTAGAAAGGTATTTCGAAGCTATCCGCTATTCTAAAATTTTAGAAAATTGTATCCCCGCACTTGCAACATCTCTGCAAATCACTTATATCTCCAGCTCAGCACGGATTTATAAGGCGACGATCAACAACCACAAATTTATTAGAGTTTACCTCTTTTTATAATTAAAGGCTTCCATGGTAACATGCAGTAAACATTCGACTCTGTAAACCATTCCTTTTAGCAGGAAAAAAAACATTTTAGGGTTTTCAGAGTAATCGTTTTGAAATGGATTTTCAAGCTACATACCTTTGCTGTGGGTCTCAAGGTCCTCTTCAAATCTCCCTTGTCTTCACCTGTTTCAGGTTACTTTTGAATTAGGGCCAAAATAGGCCCCTACTTTTCACACTCTTTATTAATTACCTGCCTTCAGTATTAACAAACTCGAGAGCACTCATGTAGGCGGATGACGTTAAACTCACATGAAATTACTCCAAGGACTTGTTTTCAAATTTCACTCTCGCTTGCAATCCACGTCTCACAATAACTTTCAGTCATGGTGTTACATTACCAAATATGGTACACCTGAATGCACCTCCGAAATATAAAGTAATGACATTTCGCAAGCTCCGGCAGCCCCTTGCTGGCACCACCCCTCTGCGGTGGCTCTCTTTACCGATATTCGATGATTCCGGCTGACATGCCATTTCCATTCATTTGCTTTGCTGTTGACTAACAATAAATCCTGGGGAGAGTCGTTGCAAATTTGTAGTTTAGATTTGGAGCATCCTGGTAAGATTTCTACAGCATGGTAAATAAAGCCATAGGCGTTTACCTCAAAGGCTGGCCAAAGATTTGACGACCCCTAAATAACGAAGACTCTTTATGCTTCGCTTGTTCGTCCGATTTTACAGTACGACTCTTGTGTATGGTGGCCTCAGTACAAAGTACACTAATACCGTATAGAATCAGTCAGAAAAACATTTATCTTTTTGCTCTGCGTGGCCTCAACTGGGATGAAGGTGTGAGACTGCCTTCTTAGTCTCGTAGATTGCTCTTAATAAACCTTCCATCCTTACTCGATCGTAGAAAAAATGCTTGGTGTGATTTTCATGCACAACTTGATCAGGGGTGACATCGACAGCCCTGACTTTTTGAACCGCATAAACTTCACGATTCCTATAAGATCCTCTAGAAATTGTATTCCTTTGTACCTTCCACTGTGTAGATCGAATTATTCCTTGCATGAACCGTTTCGGATCTTATGCTCGGATTATAATTCTTCTACCATATAATATCCACCACTAATTCACTTCCTCTACTTAAATCACTAATACCAACATACCTCGTATTTAGTAATATTCTTTTGTAACTTTGCATGCTTAGCGTTGTGTTTAGCCCTAATTTTTCACGAATATTAGTCTAACGCCTATCTTTCCTGCATGTTCGCGATCGGTTTCGGTACACGTGTCGCGCGTCGTACGGCAGCGCCCTCGGTCGGTTGGGCGGGGAGGGGCTGCGTATCTGCCAGGATCCGCGCGTATCAGGCTTCGGCTTGATATCGCATGGGCCACTTGATGGTGCAGTCATTGCACACCAACGTCCTAAAGTATAAAGTATCTATCTCCGCAACGCGTGCACCAAATTAATTTACTTTTCTACAAATAGGTTCCTCAGAATTAAGAAAAGTATGTATGTATGTAGGAACTGCTGCTGATGACATTAATGCGTTGTAACGAACCGTTTCTTTCCGGTCTGATCAGCAGAGCTGGCTCAGCGGCCGACGAGATCGTTGCAACAAAATTTGTATATGTTGCCTCGCAGACAACAATGAAACACACAGATTGGATTTTGGGGAAGTTTACAATCTCTTTATTGGTATCTTATACCTAGGGCTCTTATGCGCTACTCTTACACTAGGCTACCTGCTGGGCCTCCCGCTGGCCTTCCGCTGTCGACTTTGGCTCCGCACTACCACCGCTTGGTCTCTTGGCTTAGCGTGGCTCCCGCGTGCTACGGCTGGGGGTTCTGACGCGGCAACCGCCTCGTCCGCCACTCACAGCTCCGCACACTCTGGGCTCACCCTTTGCTGGTACTCACCCTAAGCGGTGAGTAATATCCTGCGTGCCACTCGTCTTTATATTTCAGCTCCTTGCTGAAATGTCCCGTGATTCTTCCACTTTCGTCGCACGTTCACTCCGTTTCACTGCGGTTCCCGGCACTCGGTTGTATTCGCGCACTTCTCCGTTCACTGATCCTCGGCGTAATGTCCCGCGCCGCTGTCGCCGGGTCTCTTTTTATACCCTCAGGTGACGCCGGCGCCCGTGTCGCTGCCTAGCAACAACGGGACAACCACGCGTTCCGTCGGTACTTTTCCATCGCGCCTTCGCGGGTTTCCACCGCTTTCTTAACGGGACCAAGCCGGTGGCGTGATCTCATGCCCGTATTTGGGCATGCGCTGGACCGCTGCCGGCCCGATCCGCCGTCTCCTGAGCGGCGTGAGCGCCGCCCTCGCAGGCGCTCCTCCATTCCCGGCGTGCTCTCACGGCCACCATTGGCCATGGGCTGGGCTACCGCCCGCGCGCCCCGCCAACCACTCCTTGTTCTGGTCGGCTCTCTGGGCCGGCCGAATTCGCCGTGCTCTCTCCGGCTTTAACCCTATACCGGCCCCTGTGAGGGAAATTCAATTCCTCACACTTCCCTTCTTCACTAGAGGACCACTTCCCTCGTGTCCTCTTCCACCCGGCAAACTTACCGCATTTAAAATTTGATCCAGCTCCCGCCAGATTTGAACGTTGCGCGCGCGCGCCAACCCGTGCGTTCCGATCTTGCTCGCTCATCCGTCGATCGGTTCGCCGGCGCCGAACTGGCTCACTCCCCAGTTGATCGGTTCCCTTCCCGCCGAACTGGTTCTACGCTTGCAAATCGATCAGTTCTCCCCAACCATCGATAGTCTCCGCCGATATATTTTCGGCGCTTCACTTTAACGCATTAATAGTAGCACGATGGGTGCAAATAGATACAGCGCCGCCTGTATCAGGCTGCCATACCACCCATTCACGCCTTTTCCAGTTTGCAGTACCTGTAAATTTTACGCCGGTCGTGTTTTCTCTTTTTTTTCTGTATTATTGCCGGTTTGTTTCTGTGTTTCCCTTTTTTTTGCTTGGCCAGATGCCATAACCGCGAGTGACCACCTCCCGCAATGCGCCACTGTGAAATCTCCGGTAAGACTTTTCCATTGACTTCAATTTTATTTTCTTTTTACCTATATATATGCATTTTAGCCTCTAGGACGCCTACCCTCCACCGACACCTCCATCGTTTGCTGGCGGACGCCGCCACCCGGTACCGCACCCCCTGCACCCGGACCAACTGACACGCCGGCCGATGCGGCGGGTGCCCTCCACTGCCCGGACGACCGCCTCTGGCCAGTCCGGCCTCGCCACCGACCGCCAGCGCCTACCTGCAGGCTCCTCCTCCTCCACTGACTGCTGCCTCTGCAACTGTGGCCGTCTCACCTCGGCCCGGGGCTCAGGGCATGAGGCCTGGCGCAGCAGGCCCGGCCTCTCCGTCTTCGCCGCCGGCGTGGGCTATATCCACGCCCCCGCTCCAGCTCCTCCGCCGTCGCGTCCATCGCCGTTGCCGCTGTGTCCATCGCCGTTGCCGCTGTGTCCATCGCCGTTGCCGCTGCCTCCGGTGCCGTCACCACCGCCGCCGTCGCTGCTTCCGGCGCCGTGACCACCGTCTCCCGGGCCCCCATCGCCGTGGCCACCGTCTCCACCGCCGCTGTCGCTGGATCCGGCTCCGTGGCCACCGTCTCCGGTGCCTCCATCGCCGTGGCCTCTGGCACCCGCGCCGGCTCCGTTGCCGCCTCCGTCGCTCGCCTCTGCCGCGGGTCCCTCGCGTTACTGCGCCTCGGGGGATCCTCCTCCCACACTCTGGGCTCTGCTTCCGTGTCCGGGGGCGCCGGCCCCGATGCCCATGTGATGTGGATGGTCTGATGGTGCCACACCAGACCATCTCGGACCGCCGATATTGCACGCTTTGAGACACAAACGGCCCACACACCGCGCTCTCTGGCCCGCTCCATTGCGGCTGCTGCTCCGGACGGGAGTGGTTTGGTGGCTCATCCTCCTGCCGTGGCTGCTCCTCCTGCCGCGGCTCCTGCTGCTGCGGGCTCGGCGGCTGCGGCCACTGCTGCTGCTGCGGGCTCGGCGGCTGCGGCTCTGCTGCTGCGGGCTCTGCGGCTGCGGCCTCTGCTGCTGCGGCCTCTGCTGCTGCGGCCTCTGCTGCTGCGGGCTCTGCGGCTGCGGCCTCTGCTGCTGCGGCCTCTGCTGCTGCGGGCTCTGCGGCTGCGGCCTCTGCGGCTGCGGCCTCTGCTGCTGCGGGCGCTGCGGCTGCGGCCTCTGCTGCTGCGGCTGCTGCTGCCTCTGCGGCTGCAGGCTTTCCGGCTGTGGCCTCCGCTGCTGCGGGCGCTGCGGCTGCTGGCCTTGCGGCTGCTGGCAGCTGCTGCTGGGGCTCCGACAGCCCTTGGCGCACCCGTATGAACTTTGGGGCCGGTGGTGCCTCCTCCTTGCTCCCCTCCTGCCCCTCGTGCTCCTTCCGCGCCTTTTCCGCTGCCTCGGCCGCCAGCTGGCGCAAATGGGCCCCTCATGAGCTGCGCGCATGATCGCCCTGTCGAACAGCGCGTCGCGCCGCCTTCTCCTCCGCCGCCTTCCGGGCCTCCTCGTCGCGCCTCTGCTGCTCGCTTCGCGCCTCGCCACCTCCTCGTCGCGTCGGCCTCCGCTCCCGCCCTCGCGTCGGGCCTCCCCTCCACCGTCGCGTCGGTCCCGCTGTTGCCGTGTCGCCGCTGCCACGGCACCTCGCCCTGCGGTTCTGCTGCCTTCGCTGCCGCTGCCGGCGTCTCCCTCGGCCGTTCCTGCGGCGTCGACCGCCTCTGTGGCTGCATTCGAGGCGCCGCCTCCCTTCTCTCGCGCCGACTGCGCTGCTCCGCCGCGAGCCGGTCTTCTCGCTGGGTCTGCACCAGGATCAGCTCCGCATCTCGGGAGCTGGCTCCACAGCCACGAACACGACGTCGCTGTCCTCGCTCGCGTCGTCCGACACCTCCGGGTCCCGTCGGCTCCGCGGCGATGCCCACGAGGGACACCTCGCTCCCCTTACTACTCAGTAGGGGGCGACGCCATGAGCTCCAGTTCGGGGACTCACTCCGCCGAGTCCACCGTTCGCCACGCGAGAGCTCCGCTCGTCGCTGGCGGTGGTCCTCGGCCTGAGCTGCCCCCACGCAGTTGGCCTGCTCCTCCAGATACCTGCTGAGCAAAGGTTTTGCTATTTTTAGGTTAGTTTTGATTTTTTTTTTGGTGGTCTCTTCCAATCCTGAACTACTCTTCGGTGACGATTTACGTGAGAATGATCGCCCACTCAAGCCTCCTGCTGCCGCCATACCCATGCCGCCTTTCTCACCGTTCCTCGTACGGTACCTCCGCTCTTTTCCTCTGGCGGCTCTCGCGGGATCCCGTTGGTTTTGGGCCTCCAGCTCTTCGCCGCATTAACCCTCCTATGGATATCGGGGGTTTTTTCCCCTCCCAGTTTTCCCCCCCCTCACATATTTCGCAAATATAAATTCTATTTTATTTATTATTTATTTAATTATTTTTTTTCATTTTATTTATTTATTTGATTTTCTATTTTTTTTAGATATAGCCTCGGCCCTCGGCGTCCACCCTCCTCCCCCCACTCTGGTCAACCCTCCCTCAGCCCAGGTAAGTGCTACGGACTCCTTTTTTTTTTAAATTGTCTCCCTATTTCATATTTCTCCTGCTTTTCAGATCATCCTGTGTCCTCGCCCGCGGTGCCACTCGCCATGTGTGCCCGCGACTAACCAGGTCTCCAACTTCGCCCATTGCACTATGGCACTGGCCCCGGCTGGTCCCTCCTTCAGGTCACCGGTTCGGCTTCTGGCACGACCTCTGCCTCGTGCCAGCTACCTGACCTGAGGGTCGTCCGACTCCCTCGCCGTCAGTAGCGCGCAGGTAGGGCTGCCCGCCCGGCCGAACCCGACAGTCCGGCGGTGACTCGGGATCCTTGGGCCCAGGACCAGGACATCACCCCTCCTATTCCTCCTGCCTGAGAAACCCCGGACCAAGATCGGATCTTGAGAGGGAAGGGTTGGCGGCCAACGCCTACGTGACCAGGTATGTTTTCTCTCTTTTCCCGTTCACACTATTTATATCTATATGAATCCTCCTCTCTTCCTCAGATGATGACCTTCGAGGAATCATGCTGCTTCTCAGTTCCTTTATTATTATTATTCGGATTATGTCGTTTTTCGCTTTCTTTTTTATTTGAGCCCTTAAGTTCGTTGCCTTTGTATTTTATAGTTACAAAAATTAATTCGTTTTCCTTTTTTTTATAATTTACAAAATTAGTTCGTTTCCTTTTTTGTGTTTTATTTTAATAAATTGTACATATGTAGCTTTCCTACTTGTCTTATGATTTCCCCGCCGGCTCAATGATGCAGGATGTATGTAAAACGTCCTGTCCGCCGGACACCTCCTCTGTTTGTAAGTTTACATGCTTCTGTCCTTGGACACCTCCTCTGTTTGTGGCTTCAGATCTCCATTGTGTACCGTCCCGTGTATGCTTATCGCTGTCTCTCCTCAGCTTGCATACAGATCAAAGTCGATGATCTGGTCTTCCTACCTTGGTTGCCTGCCGTAGGTCGCTACGGCCGCATTCGATGGGTGGTGCTGCTTGGCCCAAACCACCTCGCCAATCTTCGGCGTCAGGGCCTCCTTCGCAGGATTGTAATACCTTGCTTGATTCTGGGCAGCCCTTTTGTAATTCCCTTCTTACCAGCTGAAACAGCTCCACCAGTTTTGTTTGCGTTTTCGTCGGGGTGGTTATGGTCTTGTCCCGGTGCCGAGGCGTTTTCCTCGTCGTACAAAGCCTTCGGTAGCCTGGGCTCCCTTCTTGGACTATAAACGCCGGGGCGTATCCTGTCGGCGCGACCCCAGGGTTTGGCCAGCATCAACTCCGGCCGCTTCTCGTCCCGGCATCTCTGTCTCCTTCCCAGCGGTGAACTGCGCGAAATTGTCTTTACCGTCCGATTCGCGCTCCGTCGGGTTTTTCCTGTGGCGTGTATGGAGCCGTGAACTGATGCCGCACTCCCATCTGCTCGAGAAACCTCTTAAACGCCCGGCTCGTGAATTGCACCCCATTTGTCGGTGATCATCACTTTGGGCGCACTCGAAACGGGCTAAAATGCGTTCCCTGAATGCCTTTTTATTAGTGCGTCCGTGGTGGCCTTTCTAAAGTGGCAATTCGGTCCACTTTGAGAAGCGATCCGCAACACTAGCAGCATGGCGTTCCCCGTAAAAAGCTTTGAACGGGCAATGGTCCGACGAATCCGCGCACACTGTTGCCGGGGGTTCTTCCGGTACCTGGGTGAGCATTTTTCAAACGCCGCCCGCCTGTAGTTGGCTGGAGGCGAACCGGAGGCGCGTCTCACACTTTCGGACGTATGCCGCCCACATCCCGGTGCATTCCTGGCCAATGGTATCGGGCGGCTATTCTCGTCATGGTCTTCCTGCCGCCTGCGTGACCCGCCTCCGGCGAGTCATGATTCTCCTTCAAGACTCGTTCACGAAGGTCTTTGGGCGCGCACGGCTTCCACGCCACTGCCTCTTCGTCGCCAGCTCTGTGTGGTATATGCCGGTACGCCCCGCCGTTTTCTCCACGTAGTCACCAGGGAATTTTTCCGGTTCCTCTCATTTTCTCGCGCAATTTTTATAATCCATCCGCACGGCCCTCCTGGACCCGCGGGCGTGTTCACCTCTCCGTCCACTCGCAAACCGCTCCTCCATGGGCTGGCGAGCAGCGCATCGGCTACTATGTTGAGCTGCTGCCCTTTCCTGTACGCTATCTCCGAAGTCGTACGGAAGTCAATGCCCATCTGGCGATCCTTCCTGTCGGGCTTTCGGATGCTATTCAACCACTTCAATGCCATGTGGTCGGTGACAACCTTTGAAGTGGTATCCCTCCAGGTATGGCTTGAGCTTCCTCGGCCCACACTATGGCCAATCATTCCTTCTCCGTGGCTGAATAATTCTTCTCCGCCCCGTTCAAGGTTCGGCTGGCGTAGGAAATTACCCTTTCTCCTCTCCGTCTCTTGCGTAAGGATTGCCCCAAACCATAGTCACTGGCGTCCGTCTGCAGCACGAATTTCTTTGAGAAATCGGGGCACGCCAGCACGGGGTCCGCTTTCACCTACCACTTTTTACGGCCTCAAATGCCTGCTGCTGCTCCGGGCGCCCACTCCCACTTCGCCTTTTTCTTTAGTAAGGGCGCTGAGTGGTTGAACCATCGTGGCAAACCCCCGGCACGAAAGCGCCGGTACCACGAGGCAACGCCCAAGTACTGGCGCAGTTCTTTCGTTTGCTGGTGGCTTGAGCTCTGCAGTGCGACCACCTTCTCTGGGTCGGTTACATGTCCCTTCTTCTGTCACCAAATGACCCAGATACCGCAACTCCCTTCGAAAGAACTTGCACTTCTCCACGTTCAGCCTCAAATTGGCCTGTTTTAACCGCCGGAATACCTCCCTCTAGGTTTCGTTGATGCTCCTTGGTGCGGCCAATTACTATAATATCGTCCTGATACGCGAATGCGGCATCATCTGGACCGATCCCTGGTCCAGCGTGAAACGTGGCTGACGCTGAGTGTAGGCCAAACGGCATCACCTTCCACTTTCGGAACAGACCCTTGCCGGGCGTGAACGCTGTGTATTTTCGGCTGTCTGTTTCCCAGTGGGATCTGATACGCGAAGGTCAAGCTGCTGATGAAGCGGCTTCTCTCAACTGGTCAGAATGTAGTCGATTCTCGGCATGGGATACGCGTCCTTGATTTGACTTCGAGTTAATTTGCCGAAGTCAACGCACAACCTCCATTGCCCGGTCTTCTTCTTTGCCATCACGATGGGGGGCTATATGGGCTTTTCGGGGCTCGATACACCCCATCTCAGTAGCTCGTCTACCTTCTGGTTGATCTCAGCCTGCATCTTCGGGTTTTCGGGTGATACCGCTGTTTAATCGGTACAGCATCACTCATCGTGATTGTATGCACCGCCACATGCGACCTCCCAACCTTTTAAATTCTTCTAATTCTTTTGGCCCCAAAATTCTTTTGACTGACCTTCCTCAGACCAACCACCACCCGCGCCTTCTTCCGGAATGCCAGCCGACTGCTTCTGACTCTTCTGGCTGGTCTCAGGATTTGCTTACCGATAGCCTTTCCTCCAACCGCTCATTTCGCCGACCTTTCGCAGGGATCCACGACCCTGTGCCCGCACAGGTCACCTCTGCTCCGACTGCGGTGATGAAGTTCCATCCCAGGACCAGCAAATCGATGACTCCGGGTAGGACGAGAAGAGTCATCGGCACTTTCCGGTGTCCGGAAGGCCAGCTCCACTTCGAGTTGGGTGGTTATAGCCTGACTGCGTCCGTCAGCCAGCCGCACTTGCTTCCGAACCTCTCTGATTTGGCCCTCCGCACGAAGCTGCAATGCCAGCTCGTAGCTGACAAAGCTGCTTGTGGCCCCTGTGTCGACCGTGACCTTCCATTCTTTTCCAGCTATCACCACCACGGCCGACAACTGGTCCTCCTCCGCGGTGAGTCCACCGATTAGTGTTCGGGCCTCATCCTGCGACCCCGGCACGGCCCTCCTCGGCGTGGGTCGCGGGGCGTTTCCCTTTCCGGCAGCACTGCCATGTGGCCTACGCCAATCTTTCCGCACATCCAGCAGAATGTCGGTGGACGCCCTTGGCATGCCTGCGCCCAGTGCTCGTCGCTTCCACACCGACGACATGCTTGGGGGGATTCTTTACGAATCCCCCTTCCACGATGGAATGCGTCTCTGGACGTCGGCCGGTGGCCCTTGGCGACTTATTGTCCTGCCGCGCCGGGGTTTGGCTCATCCTGGCAGCGCCGACGCACTTCTGCCGCGGTCGATTTTTGTGAAGGGGTTGGCTGCCCTCCGCTCTTCCCACTGGACTTTCCTTCTGGAATTCCGCGCGATCCTTTCAGGGGCCTCAGATTCATCGGCCAGTGCCATCATGGTCCAGATCTCTGCATCTGTGGCCTGATGAAATCCGCAAATCCGGCATGCTGTTGTCGCGGATGAGCTCCAGCTGCTCTGGCGTGCATTTGGGGGGTCGCCCAGGGTCTGCATTTCCACCATGTAGTCGCCAGACGGCTCTCCCCACTTCTGCTTCCTGTGGCGTACTTCTTGCAGCAGCTTTTTGAAATAGCCCCGGGGCAAAAAGTAAGCCTGAAAGCTGGCGCGAAGGCATTCCATGTCGCCACTGGCGGTTGTTTGCGATGAACCACATCAACGCCCCTGCCCTTCAGTAGCTCTGGCGTAGCCCTGGGGATCAGGTCTCGGTCCATGCCCATACATATCCGCCGACCATTCGGACCCCTGCTCCAAAACTCCTAACGGTTTTCGCCGTCCCATCGAAAAAACGACATTCCCTCACCTGCTTTGCCACGTTGGCATAGTTCACAGAGACGGCCTCCTGACTGCGCCTCAGGCACCTCGTTCCTCCTCGGGTCCGGTTTCCTCCACGCCTCTCGGCCTGCCGGCTGTCCCACTTACCCGGGTTTTACGCTCGCTGGCCGCGGCCTGTGTCCCGTGTGAGCGAGTGGCTCATTCGGGATTACCAAGCTCGCTAGTAAGTTCCTCTGGGAACTCGCCTGGCAACCTCCACACTGACGCGCGAGCCCGCGCCTGCCGGCAATGGCAGACGCTCGTACACCTCCCTTCGCCTTGTCTTCGGTTGGTGGCCGGGTGTGGCTCTGCCTCGCCCGCATCTCCTACACCTCCAACCTGGCGGCGTACTCTGGCTCCGCCCCGTGCTTCTCCGCAATCTTAAAAACACGCCGCATCTCGGCCACTGTTCCT
Organism: Drosophila bifasciata; assembly: GCA_009664405.1. Classification (NCBI taxonomy): domain Eukaryota; kingdom Metazoa; phylum Arthropoda; class Insecta; order Diptera; family Drosophilidae; genus Drosophila; species Drosophila bifasciata. Next base: position 20,848,461 of record CM019043.1, read on the forward strand.
CCAACTTCACCCCCGAATGCCAAGGCACACTGGATCAGCTCCTCCTTCCTCAGGGGAGTGAATCCATTGTCTATTCCTCATCTTAATCTTCCCAAAAAATTTCACTTCTGTTTGTTGTTTCTTGTTTATTGCGAGGCCCCACGTTTGGGGCCGCCAGTTGTAACGAACCGTTTTCTTTCCGGTCTGATCAGCGGGGAGGCTGGCTCAGCGGCCGACGAGATCGTTGCAGCAAAATTTATATGTTGCCTCGCAGACCAACAATGAAACACACAGATTGGTTTTTGGGAAAGTTTAATCTCTTTATTGGTATCTTATACCTAGGGCTCTTATGCGCTAATCTTATAATAGGCTACCTGCTGGGGCATCCGCTGTCTTCCGCTGGCGACTTTGGCTCCGCACTACCACCGCTTGTCTCTTGGCTTGGCGGGTTCCGCGTGCTACGGCTGACTGGGGTTCTGACGCGGCAAAACCGCCTCGTCCGCCACTCACAGCTCCGCACACTCTGGGCTCACTTTTTGCTGTTACTTTCACCCTAAGCGGTGAGTAGTATCCTGCGTGCCACTCGTCTTTTTATATTTCAGCTCCTTTTTGCTGAAGTGTCCCGTCGATTCTTCGACTTTCGTCGCACGTTCCTCCCACTGCCGGTTCCGGCACTCCATTTGTATTCGCACTTCTCCGTTCACTGATCCTCGGCGTAATGTCCCCGCCGCTGTCGCCGGGTCTCTTTTTATGCACCCTCAGGTGACGCCGGCGCCCGTGTCGCTGCCCTAGCAACAGGGGGGCAAGCACGCGTTCCGTCGGTACTTTTCCATCGCGCCTTCGCGGGTTTTCCACTTTCTTAACAGGGACCAAGCCGGTGGCGTGATCTCATGCCATATTTGGGCATGCGCTGGACCGCTGCCGGCCTGATCCCGCCGTCTCCTGAGCGGCGTGGCGCCTGCCTTGGGCGCTCTCCATTCCCGGCGTGCTCTCACGGCTACCATTGGCCATGGGCTGGGCTACCGCCCGCGCGCGCCAACCACTCCTTGTTTGGTCGGCTCTCTGGCCCGGCCGAATTTGCCGTGCTCTCTCCGGCTTAACCCTTTACCACCGGCTGCTGTGAGGAGATTCAATTCCTCCTGGCGTGTTCTATCTCTAGGGGTGTGGCATGGTTTTCACAAAGAAAATGTTTACTTTTTTCTATAAATAGGCTCCACACACGAATTGAGGAAGTATGTTTGTATGTATGTAACTGCTGTTGATAAATTAATGCGTGCGAAAAAAATCTAATTTGTGGAACTGTAGAAACACTCATATTTGGCTTCAAATGTGCGTGTTTCAATAACAAAAGGACCTTTTAGCAGATTCTTTTAGCAGTTGGCCGTTAATCAAAGGAATACTTCGAAGAAATGCCAGTTCGGGAGTGTGATTTCGATCATACTATAAATTTGGCGAAAATCGTGTGTGGCAAAAATACTATCTCCGCAAATTGCATGCGGTAATAAAAATCAAATTTGGACTAAAATGTGTTTGAAGGCCTATTTCATTTCATTTTTGTCATTCTGTAACAGAACATTTTACTTGATAGATTTTGATTTTTATAACTTTTGTATTTAAAAATTTTTTATTTAAAATATTGTTCTTTGAAAATGCGAACGGGAAGTGCGTCACGAGCTGTGGCTTCAGGGCCGTGAAAGTAGTCAAAACATTACAATTCGCAATAAAAATAATCACCTACGCACAGCAAAGGTCCAAGTACGAAATCTACAAAGGTGTTGCGTTCGCGTACTGTGGGTGTCACCTATAACACTTCTCATAGGAAAATTATAATGAACGATCGTAGTCGCTATTGTCCAGGCATACAAAATTTAAAAAGTTGAAGCAGATGGGATGTGCTGTACAGTGGTAAAGTGAAGTGCCTGAATTGGAAGCACACCATAACCATTGAGCGCATTACCGAGCTGGCAATTTATTTACCTTTCGACAACGCAGACTACCAATTTTTGCAATTATATATTATCGGGAACGCGGAAGATGAAGCTGATCGTCAGTGCGCCATTCTTCAACAGAATTCCGAAGTATTCCGACTGGCATGCATTTCCCATTTCGTATTGCTTTTGCTATGACTAACAATAAAATCACAAGGACAGTCGTTTGCAAATTTGTAGTTTTTAGATTTTGGGCATCTGGTATTTTCACACGATCGACCTTAGGTATTCATTGTACCGACGGCAAAACAAAAAATATTGTTTATCACAAAGCATTCAATAAATATTATATGTTACTACGTAAACTATCATTGTGTTACACTTTGGCTTGCTTCCTGTGGGGCTGCGCCGTAGCTCTCGACCTAGGGCTGGGTAATTCCCTCCCCATATTACCCGGAGTCGCTGTAAACGCGATTCTACTTTTATACCCGTACTCAGTACACATGTGATTTATGCGGAATTTTCAAATGTTTTATAAGTTTTTTACATTTTACATTTTACATTTGTTTTGCTGCATCTGTCATCTACATCTACATCAGTTCTCACAACAACACGTACACTGCGCGAGGCAGAGTCTGTGAGTGTGTTTGTGGACGCACAAACGATGCGCCCTTTGTGGGGGCGGAAGTGGGCGGGGCGAAATTTTGATACACTTTTCTACGAGTGAGATATCACATGTCTGGGAAAAAATTTGATTGGTCTGGCTCTAATAGCCTTCGAGCAATGGTCAAAAACAAGACGGACGGACAGACATGGCTATATCAACTCCGGCTATTGATGCTGATCAGAATATATATACTTTATGGGGTCGGAAACGCCTCCTTCTGTGTGTTACACGCATCCACTTTTAAATACAATACATATACCCTTTTTACTTTTCGAGTACGGCAATAAAAATATTGTCACAAACGTACGCGCAAAATAGAAGGGTTTTGTATTTTATCGCTATTCTAAAATGTATGAAAAATTTTTAACCCCGCACTTACAACATCTCTGCAAATCACTTATATATATCAGCTCCAGCACGGATTTATAAAGCGTCGAACAACAACCACAAATTTTAGAGTTTACCTTTTTTAATTAATTAAGGCTTCCATGGTCCATGGTTTTCAGAAATTCATTCGACTCTGTAAACCATTCCTTTTTAGCACAAAAAAAACATTTTAGGGTTTCCGTCAATCTTTTGAAAATGGATTTCCAGCTACCTTTGCTCTAGGTCTCAAAAGAGTCCTCTTCAAAAACTCCTTGTCTTCACCTGTTCAGGTTACTTCTGGAGCAATTACCACAGGGCAGCCATCTAGGCCCCTACTTTTCACACTCTTTATTAATTACCTGCCTTCAGTATTAACAAACTCTCGAGCACTCATGTATGCGGATGACGTTAAACTCTGTGTCCAGTATAAGGACATTTCATTTCACTCTCGCTTGCAATAACGATCTCAATAACTTTTTCAGTCATGGTGTTGTGCAAATATGTTTACACCTGAATGCCTCGAAATGTAAAGTGTGACATTTCATCGCTCCAGCCCCTTGCTGGCACTTTTTTACACCCTCTGCGGTGGCTCTCTTGCGAGTATTCCGATGATTCCGACTGACATGCCATTTCCCATTCGTATTGCTTTTTGCTATGACTAACAATAAATCACAAAGGACAGTCGTTGCAAATTTGTGGTTTTAGATTTGGAGCATCTGGTAGATTTCTACCATGGTAAAATAAAGCCATAGGCTTGGGTTTATAAAAAGAAGGTGGCCAAAGGAATTTGAAATTTACGACTCTTGTGTATGGTGGCCTCAGTACAAAGTACACTAATACCGTATAGAATCAGTCCAGAAAAACATTTTATCTTTTGCTCTGCGTGTGGCCTCAAACTGGGATGAAGGTGTGAGACTGCCTTCTTAGTCTCGTAGATTGCTCTTAATAAACGCCTTCCATCCTTACTCGATCGTAGAAAAAATGCTTGGTGTGATTTTCAGGCACAACTTGAACCGCATAAACTTCACGATTCTATAAGATCCTCTAGAAATTGTATTCTTTGTACCTTCCACAGTGTAGATCGAATTATTCCTTTGCATGAACCGTTTTCGGATCTTATGCTCCGGATTATAATTCTTCTACCATATAATATCCACCACTAATTACTTTCTCTTTTAAATCACTAATACCAACATACCTCGTATTTAGTAATATTCTTTGTAACTTTTGCATGCTTAGCGTTGTGTTTAGCCCTAATTTTTCACGAATATTGGGTCTAACTTTTATCTTTCCTGCATGTTCGCGATCGGTTTTCGGTACGTGTGTCGCGCGCGTCGTACGGGCAGCGCCCCCTCGGTCGGTTGGGCGGGGGAGGGCTGCGTATCTGCGTGGGATCCGCGCGTATGTCAGGCTTCGGCGATATCGCATAAGGCCCATGATGGTGCAGTCATTTGCACACCAACGTCCTAAAGTATAAAGTATCTATCTCCGCAACGCGTGCACCAAATTAATTTACTTTTCTACAAATAGGTTCCTCAAAATTCAAGAAAGTAAGTATGTATGTATGTAGGAACTGCTGCTGATGACATTAATGCGTGTTTGAAAACATCTCTAGAGAGTGTGGCATGGTTTTCACAAGAAAATTTTACTTTTTCTATAAATAGGCTCCCACACGAATTGAGGATGTATGTTTGTATGTATGTGGGAACTGCTGTTGATGAAATTAATGCGTGTTTGAAAAATCTAATTTGTGGAACTGTGAAAACACTCATATTGGCTTCAAATGTACGTGTTCAATAACAAAAGGACGCTTTTAGCAGATTCGTTTTGTGACAATTGTTATAATACCGTTAATGTAAGGAATACTTCGAAGAAAAATACTTGATTCAGAGTGTGATTTCAAATCTATACCATAAATTTGTAAAAAATCTGTGTGTATGCATCTATCTCCGCAATTGCATGCGGTAATAAAAAATCAAATTTGGACTAAAATGTGTGTTTGAAGGCCTATTTCATTTCATTTTGTGTCATTCTGTAACAGAACATTTTATGATAGATTTTGATTTTTATAACTTTGTGTTAAAATTTTTTATTTAAAATATTGTTCTTTGAAAATGCGAGCAGGAAGTGCGTGTCACGAGCTGTGGCTTCGAGGAGCCGTGAAAGTAGTCAAAAACATTACAATTCGCAATAAAAATAATCACCCTACGCACAGCAAGGTCCGAGGTACGAAATCTACAAGGTGTTGTTCGCGTACAATAGTGTCACCTATAACAACTTCTCATAGGAAAATTATAATGAACGATCGTAGTCGCTATTGTCAGGCATACAAATTTAAAGTTGGAAAGATGGATGTGCTGTACGAGTGGTAAAAGTGAAGAAGTGCCCTGAATTGGAGAGCACACCATAACCATTGAGCACATTACCGAGCTGGCAATTTGTTACCTTTCGACAACGCAGACTACCAATTTTGCAATTATATATTATCGGGAACGCGGAAGATGAAGCTGATCGTCAGTGCGCCATTCTTACCAGCAAATTCTGAGTATTCCGACTGACATGCCATTTCCTATCTGTATTGCTTTTTGCTATGACTAACAATAAATCACAAGGACAGTCGTTGCAAATTTGGTTTAGATTTGGAGCATCTGGTATTTTCACATCGATCCTTCGACCTTAGGTATTCATTGTACCGACGGCAAAACAAAAAATATTGTTTATCACAAAAGCATTCCAATAAATATTATATGTTACTACATCAAAACTATCATTGTGGGTTAATTTACCTCTGGCTTTGCTTCCTGTGGGGCTGCGCCGGCTGGCGCTCTCGACCTAGGGCAAGGTAATTCCCTCCCCGCCGTACGGAGTCGCTGTAAACGCGATTCTACTTTTTATACCCGTACTCAGTCAGTACACATGTGATTTATGCGGAATTTTTCAAAATGTTTTATAAGTTTTTTACATTTTACATTTGTTTGCTGCATCTGTCATCTATATCTACATCAGTTCTCAATAACAACATACGTACACTGCGCGAGGCAGAGTCTGTGAAGTGTGGAGAGAATCTGCAGCGACAATCAACCACAATAAATGACTCGCTGTATGGAGATGGAGGAAATTGCTTCTGAAAAATTCATTTGATCATTGTGGCTACAATAATGATCCGATCTGAACCAAATTCTGGAATCTGGTAGATATGGTCATTTTCTACGATACTATCTTCAAAATTGTGGATTTTTCGTCATTGGGGGCGGAAGGGGGCGGGGCGAAGTTTTTGAAATACAATTTGTTCAGGTTTGGTATCAAGAAAAATTGGCAGAAAGTTTGGTTGCTCTAGCTCTTATAGTCTCTGAGACCCAGGCGACACAAAATAACAAAAAACCAAAATCGACTCGTTTTTTGTGTGGATGAAAGAGAGGGGAAAGCAGTTTTTTCGTATGTTTTTCTCTATTGGCTATATTAAGGATCCGATCTGATGGGGCACCTGATAGATATGGTCTTTTTTCTATGATACTGCATTTTTACTTTTTTGTTGTATTCAAAATTGTGGACGCCACAAACGTGCGCCCTTTGTGGGGGCGGAAGTGGGCAGGCGAAATTTTGATACACTTTTCTAGGAGTGAGATATCACATGTCTGGGAAAAATTTGATGAAGTTGGTCTAGCTCTAATAGCCTTCGAGCAATGAGTCAAAAACAAGACGGACGGACAGACATGGCTATATCAACTCGGCTATTGATGCTGATCAAGAATATATATACTTTATGGGGTCGGAAACGCCTCCTTCTGTGTGTTACACATTATCCACTTTGCCCACAAATACAATATACCCTTTTACTTTCGAGTACGGCAATAAAAAATTGTCAATCCAAACGTACGCAAAATAGAAGGGTTTTGTATGTATCCACTATTCCTAAAAATGTATAGAAAATTTTAACCCCACACACAACATCTCTGCAAATCACTTATATATCCAACTCAACACGGATTTTATAAAGCGTCGAACAAATAAACTACAAATTTACTAGAGTTTTACCTCTTTATTTTTAAAGGCTTCTTAGTAACATACGAGCATGGATGTCATTTACACTGATTTCAGTAAAAGTATCTGACTCTGTAAAACATTCCCTTTCCCTTTAAAAACATTGACATTTTTAGGTTTCCGCCCAATCTTTTGAAATGGATTTCCAGCTACCTTTGCTCTAGGTCTCAAAGTCCCTCTTCAAAACTCCCTTTGTCTTCACCTGTTCCAGGTTACTTCTGGAGTACCACAGGGCAGCCATCTTGGCTACTTTTCACACTCTTCATTAATGACCTGCCTTCAGTATTATCAAACTCTCGAGTACTCATGTACGCGGGATGACGTTTCTGTGACATTTGATTTTACTCTCGCTTGCAATCTGATCTCAATAATTTTCAGTCATGGTGTTGTGCAAAATATGTTACACCTGGAATGCCTCGAAATGTAAAAAGTAATGACATTACATCGCTTCAGCCCCTTTTTTGGCTTCTTACACGCTCTGAGGTGGTTCTCTCTTGAGAATTACATTGTTAATGATTCTTGGTGTTAAACTAGGAGCCCAAGTTAAAATTTTCTGAAAATATTTTTACCATAGTAAAAATAAAAGCCATGGGAGTGCTTGGTTTATAAAAAGAGGTGGTCTGCTGAATTTGACGGCCCCTACATAACGAAGACTGTCTATATTTCGCTTGTTCGTCCGATTTTAGAGTACTGCTCTTTTGTGTATGGTGCCCTCAGTACAATGCACACCAAGACTGTATATAGAATCAGTCCAGAAAAACTTTTACTGTTTGCTCTATGTGGCCTCAACACAGGATGCCTTCTTACTCTCGTGTAAGCAGATTGCTCTTAATTGACCTTCCATGCTTACTTAATCGTAGAAAATGCTTGGTGTGATTTTCATGCACAACTTGATCAGGGGTGACATCGACAGCCCTGACTTGTTGAACCCATACTACGATTCCTATTAGATCCTCTAGAAATTTTATTCCTTTTGTACCTTTCCACTGTGGAGATCGAATTATTCCTTGCATGAACTGTTTCTTGGATCTTATACTCTCGGATTATAATTCGTTCTACCTATATAATATCCACCACTAAATCACTTCCTCTACTTAAATCCACCAAATACTAATATATACCTTGCATAATAAAGTAATATTCTTTTTTTAACTTTGCATATTTTAGCGTTGTGTTTAGCCCCCTAATTTTTCCTCGAATATTAGTCTAACACCTGTCTTTCCTGCATGTTCGCGATCGGTTTCGGTACACGTGTCGCGCGTCATGCGGCAGCGCCCCTCGGTCGGTTGGGCGGGAGGAGTGGCTGCGTATCTGCCTGTGGGATCCGCGCGTACAGGCTTTTGGCTTGGTGTCGCATGGGCTACTTGATGGTGCAGTCATTGCACATAAACGTCCTAGAGTAAAAAAACGAGAGGGAACGTTGTGGAGTCGCGACGAAGCGCGACTCTTTTACCCCGTACTCAGTCAATATTATTATATGTTAGCTTATAATTTACGGATGTAACCTATACTATATTGGTTTATACGTAAAAGCGCCGCTCAGATTAGCTACCAATTTAATATATTAAACCAATATAATATATATATAATATAATATAATATATAATATATTAAATTAATACCAAAGGGCTACCACAGGGAGGAGGCCATTGCGAAAAGCAATAGGGGTCCCTGTAAAAATAATCTTGGGACCTACGAGTCGACGAAGCTGCTTTTAAAAGCATTCTAAGCTCCATATTCCCCAAAAAATTCAAACAGACCTTAAACAAATTAAAAAATCTAAAACCTTAAACTTAAATAATTAAAATGAAAAATCTTAAAAAACCCTAAACAAATTAATTAATGAAATGAAAAACCTTAAAACAAATTTAAGAATTAAATATAAAACCTTAAACAAAATTAAATAATTAAATTTACACAGAATGATATACTATATGCAATGATACCTATTTCAGACTGAGGTAAGCTTTCAGTCTGTCCAGGAGAGTTCTCTACAAGAAATTTTTGTAGTATTGCTGGAACTTTAGGGGTGAGGGCTTGGCCGTGAGGACAAAAAAGTGGAGCCCAGGCGTGGAATCTTGTTACCGTGTAGGGTGCTTTGGGTGATCGCACTTGGCGATGAAAAGAAAAACGCTGACACCCTGAATTTTTGGTGTATGCGGTAATATGAGCTTGTTTTGTCACCCTGATTTTTTTTTGTGTTCGCGCTCGGCGAAAAATGATGACACTTCGTGAGTTTTTGGTTTTGATATTTATTTAACTGGCTTTTTATTTGTGATTTTGTATTGTGACTTACTCGGGGTTTGTGTCGTGTAGTGGTTTCGTGTATAGTGTGTTCTTGCGGAGGCGATACGATTTAGAATAGGCGATGGACTGCCGTTTTGGTTTTAGGATAGGCGATGGACTGCCGGTTGATTTATGCTAGGCGTGGAATAAGTTTTAGGATTGGCGATGGACTGCCGTTTTGGTTTATGATGGGCGATGGACTGCCAATGTTTTGGATAGCCGATTTCTTCTGATTGATCCGAGGGCTCGGGCTATTTGGGCCTGATCTCGAGTGCTGAGTCCGCAAGTCTGGTGCTGGGTTGGTGTCGGGTTCTCCAGCGCGTGCCACTGAACCGGTCATTGCCTCCGGATGCACCGAGAAAATGAGCTGAGTCTAGATTTGGCACTTGGTCATTGACTCGGTTGTACCGAGAAATGACCTGTGTGGAGTTGTGTAACTCGGCGGGAAACTGGAGTTGGGTAACTCTTGTGGAAATTATGGCGCGTGTGTCGATTCGGCAGAAATCGATCGGCGCGTGGGACAAGGGTATGGTGTTTGTGTTGTTACAAAATGTGGTATGGTGTTTGTGTTCTGTATTGGGTCTTATAAAAGTATTACATATGGTATAATATGGTGAGTGTAAATGTAACGTTTTCGTTACACCCCCCTTTCTTCGGGTGGGGCTGCAATCACGCTTTGGTTACTCCTGGGTCGGCAAAGTTTCTGGCCAACGTGTTTTTGGCGTTTCTATTGGTGGTTTTCCGTCGTCGGGGGTCGTTGTGATCGCTGGTGTCGTTTGCTTCCTCAGCCATGGTCGCTCGTCCAACGTGTCGTGGTACTCTTTCAGGTCGTTGATATTTTACGATTTTCAGTTTCCGACTTCCGAGGTGTTGCACCTTGACGATATTTGCTGACGCGAAACCTTTGACTTTGAATGGCCCATCATATTTTGGGGGCCAGTTTCGCAGCGAAGCCGTCGGCTGCGTTGGAAAAGGTGGTGTTGCCTGATCAATACTAGTTGACCTACCGTGGGGCGCCATTGTCGTCGGCGGAGATTGTAGTATTGGGATTGTTCTTGACTCGCCCGCTGAATGTTGTTCCGCACCTATCGCAAATACTTCTTTAGTCGGGTTGCCTTAGTGTGTGGGCTGTGTCCAGAGGGCTTCCTGTCCCACAGTGTAACTTCGTCGTATATAATGCTCCAGGTAAGCGAGGTTCTCTCCGTGTAGCAAGAAGGCGGGGCTGAATCAGTTGTTTCGAGACACTGGGTTAATTGCTTATGATATCTCGAGGATGAGTTCGTCCCATGGTTTTGATGGTCCTCCACGGGTATTGCAATCATTCGTCTTCACTGTTCGATTGGCCGTTCCGTAGGGTTTTCCTGGGGCAATACGGTGCGGTGTGTTGCGGATCAACGCCGGCTGTTTTGCATAAACAGGCGGAATGAGCAACTGGTGAACTGTGTTCTGTCTGAACGAATCGTTTTTGGTACGAAGTGACTTAGAATGCGTTCCGAAAAGCTGGCTCTAGGGTAGCTGTGGAAAGCTTTTCTTAAGTGGCACTAGTTCGGTCCATTTTTGAAGGTGTCGAAGAATACCAGTAGCATGGTGTTCCCTCGTTTTGATCGGAAGTGGCCCGACGAAGTCGGCGCATAGTGTGGCGAATGGTTTACTCTGCCCTGCACCGAGGGCATCCTACCCACGGGCTTGCGTTGCGGTGCCTTAAACTTTGACGGCTTAAACGGCTGCGTACTTTTCCGCACATCGCGGTGTAGGCCGGGCCAATAGTATCGTTGTTGCGTTATCCGTGTGATGGTTCCGAATGCCGAGGTGGCCTGCCGTGTGGCTGTCATGGCATTCCTTGAGGTACTCTTTTGGCGTCGTCTTTTTGGGACACAAAGTTTCCATGACACGTAGTCGTGATCGTCGGCTCCGTGGCCAGATGTCTGTAGAGTTCTCCATTCTCGATGACGTAGTCGGGGTATTTATCGGGTTCCTCTTTGGTTTGCTGAATTCGTCGTGTAAGCCAGGGGCAAGATGTTGCGTCTCTTCGATTCTTGCTAGCGTCTCCAAGGGTTGTCGGGACGGGGCATCGGCAACCACGTTTTTCGTTTCCCTGCTCTATAGTGGACGTCGTACTGGTACTGTTGGAGTTCCGGCGCCCATCTCGCTATTCTTCCGTGGGGCTTTCCAGAGTATTCAGCCATTTCAGCGCGAGATGGTCGGTTATAACGCATCGAACCGGTATCCCTTCTAGGTAGCAGCGTAGTTTTTCGGATGCCCAAATTACGGCGAGGCATTCCTTGTCATTGGCGGGTAGTTTCCTTCGGCCTGGTTCAAACGTCGGCTGACGCAGGCGATGACGCGTTCCTTTCCTTCGATCTCTTGCGTGAGTACGGCGCCTATGCCGGGTTGCTCGCATCGGTTTGTAGTGAAAACTTGACGCGTTGAAATCGGGGCGAAACAAAGTACGGGAGCGGTCGTGAGTAGTTCCTTTAGTTGGTCGAAGGCCGCTTGTTGATCTGCGGTCCATGTCCATGTTTGTCCTTTTCTTGGTAGCTGAGACATTGGTTGGACTACTGTAGCAAAAGTTTGGCACAAATCTTCGGTACCATGATGCCATTCCGATGCACTGACGTAGTTCCTTTAGGTTCATTGGGTGGCTTGAGTTCTTTGACGGCAGCAATCTTGTCGGGGTCCGTGTGGATACGCTTCTTCGCTGATGACGTGACCCGGATATTTGATCGGTTTTGGAAAAATGTGCACTTTTCGCGTTTTATCCAGGTTTTCGCTTTTCGAAGGCGAGAGAGGACTATTGCCAGGTTGTGTGCGAATTTGGTCCTTGAAGTCTCGTCCGACTACGACAATGTCGTCTAAATATGCGAATGCGTATTTTCCATGTCGGCACCGATCACGGTATCAAAGGCCCGTTGGAATGTTGCTGGTGCAGAATGTAATCGAAGGGCATACCTTCCATTGATAGAGACTTTCCTGCGGGGACCGTGAAGGCGTGGCCCTGCTTGCGTTGTTGCCGGTATTATCGTTCTTTAGATCGAGGGTGGTTATGAAGCGTGCGTTCTGTAGAGCGCTCAAAGATGTAGTTGATTCTGGGCGGTGGGCGTGAAATTAGAGCGAGTGTTGAGTTGTCGGTAGTCAGCGCATGCGCCATTTGCCGTTCTTTTGCATACGAGTACGATGGGGGCGCTGCCTGTGTATTGAGCTTCGTGAGGTTCGATGAGACCTTCTTGGATCAATTGGTCGACTTTAACTCGTCGATAATCCTCATCATGGCTGGGTTCTTTGGATAGTACCTCTGTTTGTTGGGACGGTGATTATCCCTCATGACGATGGTGTGCTCGGCTATGTTGGAAGTCCCGTGGAGATTATTGAACTTTGGAAGTTCTGTGTCCAGAAATTCTTGGATCTGTGGCGCTATGTCCGGCGGCCAGGGATCGGAGATCAGTTCAGGGTCGGGGTCGGTGAGATCGGGGGTTTCGGGGTCCTTGGGCTGGCTGGGGTCTTCTGGGAGGATAGTTGTGTCGAACGCGCTGGGGTGTTCGATCCTACGTGGGTAGTCGCTTATGTGGGCGACGATCGGAGTAGCGTTGGCCGTGAGTGGCGTAGCTTCGTGGGTCTGGCGGTATATCTGGGGGTAATGTCTCCAGATCTACGTATGGCCAGGCGGGTCTCAGTGACGACTCTGTGTTCGCAGCAACGACTTGTTTGGGCGACGAAGATTTCGGACGTGGTGTTAGGCATGGCGTGGTGCATGGCGCTAGTGGGCACGTCAGTACGCGGAAGGTACTCCAGTGGGTTGGCGAAAATCGGTGTGGCGTCGGCCGTGGGTACGACAGGGCTGCGGTCGGTGTTTCGGGGGTCATCGGGCTAGATTCCGGTTCCGAGTGGAGAGGTTCTGTGGATATTAGTTCGATGATTGACCCGACCAGCAAGGGATTTGCGTGGCTGTTTCCCTCGTGGTTTGGTTGTTGCACTGTTGCTGCCGTTTCGTTGTTCGGGGCTGGTTGTCGTCTCTGAGGGTGTCCGTGGGTTCACCTTCTCCGTTGAGGGTATGGTGCATGGGTGCGCGGTGGCTGAACTTGGACCTGGGCTTCCTGTGTCGAGCGGGTTCCAGTTCGTTGGGGTTTGTCTCGTGTGTGAGATCCTTGTGGTAGGTTCGGGATGCGTGTGCCCCGTAGTTTGTTTTGATCCTGGGCTTCCTGTGTCGAGCGCCTGGTTCAAGTGTGTTGATTCTTGTCTCGTGTGTGAGATCCTCGTGGTGTGTTTGGGATGTGTGATCCCTGGGTTTGGCTTAGGACGCGGGTGCTCCGTAGTGGCCGTGGGATTCGTTCTCCCGTTTGCTTGGTTGCAGTTTACCGGTGCTTGCTTCGATTCGTGTTTTCCGTTGTGGGCCGGTTCTTCGCTTTCGTTGTGGTTGGTTTCGGTGTCGTATTCTTCGTTGCATTATTGGGTGCCGTCTTCTTTGGGGTAGGTCGGGGACGTGTGTTCGCTGTGGTTGGTTTCGGTGTCGTATTCTTCGTTGTGATATGGGGCCGTATTCCTTGTGGTAGGTCGGGGAAGTGTGTTCGCTGTTGACCTAGATTTCTTGGTGCTGGGTTCGGTGACTTGTACGTGGTTGGATTGAACTGACGGTGGCGTTGGCGTGAGGTGGCGATCTTGTAGCTTTAGCAGCGTGGTGCCGCATTGGATCGTCGTTTCGATGGCACATAGGAAGTCCATCCGACTATAACTTGCTCCAGCATGTTAGGGAGGACCAGGAGTGGGATTTGGGCCTCTCGTTGATCCAGCTTGATGTGCGCCAGTAGAACTTGTGTGATCTCTCTGACTGAGCCGTCAGCCAGGCGTATGCGGACGCATGCATCTTGCAGGTTGGAGTTGTTGTTTAGTTGTCGGGCCAGGTTGTCGCTGATGAAACTTCGGGATGCCCCGGTGTCGATGGTGGCCTCCGTTGTTTGTCCTCCTATTGTCACTATCGCCACTATTCGGCCGTCGTTCACGTGTAGTGGGTTGCTTAGTCGCGGGTCTGTGGAGGCGTCGTTCTCGGCTGATCCCGGGTCAGTTGAGGACGCGTGTCGTTTCCCGACGTGGCTCGGCGGCAGCAGTCGACGGTTCGAGTGCCGCGCTTTCCACATTCCCAGCAGAATAGGATCGAAGCGTTGGTGCAGTCGTAGGCGGCGTGTCCAACTTGACCACATCGGCGACAGGCTGCGCGTGGGTTGGCAATGGGAGTGGTGATCATTCGATGGGCGATGTCGTGGTTCGTTGCATTATTTTGATTCGATGACTGTCTGCGCGGTGTGTCGGCTGAATCCCAATGGGGTCTCCGAAAGGGGGTACGGTAGGACTCACCTTCTCTGCGGTCTGGTTGTCTTGCCGGCCTGGTGTCTCTTGGTGGGATTCGCATGGGTGCGGGAGTCGTTGCGTGTTTCCTCTCGTGAATAAGCTCGTACTCTGCCGCTAATCGGGTTAGCTGTGACAAACTTTCCAG